>CAKALG010011413.1:0-14712 GCA_916700815.1 Helicolenus hilgendorfi
TTTTCTTTTTTTTTTTATTGTGCATGTAAAAGGTCTGCAAAACTACAAAGCCCAAAGTCCTCGTCAAATACAGAAACACTGCTCTGAACTGCCTAAAAATGCCTTGCTTGAAGTCCTGCCTTTCCTTCGTAACACACTGATGTCACCAAGTAACACATTTGCATAACGGCTAATTTGGCACGGGCCCGGACAAAACCAGTTAGGACAGAGCTGGAGCTGAGTCTGAAGAGTTTGGTTCAGTTGACCAATCACAACAGAGTGGGCCAGCTGACCAATCAGAGCAGACTGGGCTTAAAGCATTTTTTGAACATTAAGCATGTAGAAACCCAAAATACAAGTTAGTACCTGAAAATAAGCATAATAGGTCCTCTTTAATATATTTGCTGATGATCTTTTGATTTACCTAACTAACTTTGAAAAGTCTATGCCGTCTTTGTTTGAATTTATTTCTGAATGTATCTCAGGTTACAAAATCAATAAATCCGAAACGATGAGAGTAGGGAAACATAACATATTTAAAAAATTGCGATTGCAGACAACGGCACTTCAGTTTGATAATCAGGCTTCTCATTCCATGAATCATTTTCAGCCTTTTGGTGATCCCCTTTAGTTGACCTCTTTGACCTCTTTAATTTGATGTGCCTTTCCGCTAAACGGAAAGGCACATCAAATTAAGGCAATGGAGTCAAATTAACAGGACGTAAAAATATACAAATCTAGATAGTTAAATTGCGGATGGGACATTTAACTCGGTCAGTAAGGACATTACAACCCAAAGACATGAAAGTAATCGGTATACAGAATAGTCAACCTAGGTAAAAAAAAGTTTATTACAATCAGATTGGAAGATGATCGTCTATCCAGTACCTGCTTATCCTGGTCAGGCTCATGGGGGGGGGGGGGATGGAGCCTTTCCCAGCATGCACTGCTGGAGAGACAGACTGATACCCATACAATTCATTACAGAGATATTTGATATTTTTTGAAGGGTTCATATACGTCGATGTTTGGTAGAAACCTTTATTAAGTATGTATGTATTCAGATATTGTACTACTGTAATATAACAATAATATAATGTGTACTCTGAACCATCTGCTCCAATGTTGGCATTGACATCTGCCGAATGAACGATGCTGGTCCGACATGCCTAATTGAATGTTTGGTTGTGTGCCTGAATTTGGATGAAGGAGTGTGCACGTAAGTGTGTGTGTACTGCAGGTAGATAAAGAGAAAACAACATATTTAAGGTGTATTGCATGTATCATGTAATTAGAGTATGTGTGTATTTCAGCACTAAATGTAATTCAATATCATTTCACATTTTGTGCACTGTTAGTATTAATCCGACACCAGATGGCGATGTTGCCTTCAGGATTCATGACCATTCCCAAGCCACATTCCCCTCCTCCTCTTCTTCCTCCTCCTCCTCCTCCTAGGCGCGACAGTCGGATCCTCTCGCCATGCTGGTCACGCCCCACACAGATATCTGCCTATTTCTCCAACACACACACACACACACACACACACACACACACACACACACACACACACACACACACACACACACACACACACTATCACATCTCTCATAAACACTGACACACATGTGCACACACACATACTGTACGTGCACATTGTCTATCACACACAGACATCTCATATCTGGCACATCCACTGTCCTGCATTTTAACCCCCAAATTCAATTCATATCCAAGTCCTCCACCGAGCTGCAGCTTTTATACGTCTATTTTCAATAAAGTTAAAAGCCTCCCATCATATCGCAGCGTCTCCAAGCCAAATGGTAACGATGGCATGACATCAGCCCACTCAGTACTATTTTTAACCATTATTACAGTCATCAGCGAGTGAACGGCTCGATGGCAGCAACACAGAGCTCAGGTGGAAAATAGACCCATTCATTGTAATTGATCTGCCAATTGAAACTGAAAATTACTGCAACCCGGTGCACGCACAAGACACATTTGGATGCATTAATTTTAATTTTACTCTGATAATTTCATTAACCCAAATGTTCAATTCATGTCCAAGGGTTTCCAAAGTGTAGAATCAGTAAATTCAGAATATATACATTTTTAAATTGGAAAAATCTGTAAAGTGAATCTCCCTAAACCAGGGCGGTAAGACCTTGTGACGTGCACGAGAACCTAGAAGTAAAAGCCGTCCTTATTTGGAATTAGCTGTGCGTTGGTTTGTGTGTTGTCTGTCTACTAAAAAAGCATCTTTCATGTCACCAAAGGAAACAAGGGTGTGCAGTATGCGACAGTGTTAAGCCTCTGGGAGCGCAAACTGGGATCATTCATAGCCATACTGTAGTAGAAATAAAATGCCCACTATGCCAACAACAGGAGCTTGGTTATTTATTGACAAAAATGCCAATACACACAGATGCAGAAACACACACACGCATTAAAGCACCATCTACCTACGTGTTGGAGACAGAGAGACCATCACCATGGAAACAAACGTCATGTAGCCTAGTCTCCCACCATCCACCGCCACCCCCCTCCCCAATATGAACTCACCCCCACTTCTCTCTCTCTGTTGCTGCCTGTCTACACGCCTCTCCATTTCTCCTCCTCTGTTTCCCATTCCCAACATCATCCATCTTCCCAAAATACCCCCACACTCTCTCTCTCTATCTGTCTCCGCTGTTCCACATCAAATTTCACCAAATCTAGCTATTATATTATATCTTGCTATGCCATATTTTGTCTTTTTCCATAAGAGATTCACCCCTTTTGTGTGTGTGTGTGTGTGTGTGTGTGTGTGTGTGTGTGTGTGTGTGTGTGTGTGTGAGTAAGAGACAGAAAGTGAGAGTTAAAATCCAAGAGAGAGGCAGAGTGTGGGGGATGGGTTGCCAAGACAGACTAACATGATATGAATTTCCAAAATATCCCACATTCACCAAAGAAGAAATCGCCTCTTTCTCTCTCCTCTCTCCCTATCGTTGTTTCTCTCTTATTCTCTCCACTTTATTGACATTTACTGATCAATACTATGCTCTATTCATGATTAGATGACTAATTATCAGGTTTAAAAATGTGTGGTGTAACAGAACATGCCTTTTTCCCCCAGCAGCTTTCTTCAGTTCCTCTTGCTGATCTCCGCAAAATGCTTGGATATTGTATTTGAATATTGTACTGTATATTGTTTGTTCAAAGAGATTTCCATGTGCATCTGGCTCTTTTTAAGTCAATTACATTTCCCACTATCCCAGCTTGACAGACATTTTGTGTGTTGTGCATTTGTGGTTTCGACCCAGTCGCACGGCAGTATATGAAATAGTCACAAAATGTAATATATTGATTCGTGTACATAGACACAAATTTCTATTTTTTTTCATGATGGTCTGCATGAAATCAATTTGTATGTTATTCACGTAATCGTGAACCAGGAAGTATAAAAAGTGGTGTACCCCGCATAGGGAGGACATCAGGGTGAATAGGTGTGTCAAAACACGTAGGACTTTTGCCCAGGAAACCGGTGTTTGCGGTGTGAAACCAGAAGTCAAAGTTGATTTATTTGTCACGTAACTTACATATTTAAGTTACGGCACCTGCGGACATCATTTAAACCCAAACAGCAATCTTTTCCCAAACCCAACAATGTAATTTTGTTGCCTAACCTTAACTAAGTTGATCATTTCCTAAACCTAACCAAGTAGTTTTATTTTGAAATGACTGGAGCAAAATTTTACATGTGCGTCACATACTACTCTACTGAAAAAGCGCAAAGCGTCCATTGTTGAAAGTCGTGCTGAGCGTCATAAAAAAGGGGAAATTTGTGTCTGTGTACACCAATCAAATTAAATTAAAAAATCTGATTAAATTTCGTGACTATTTCATGAACTGCCGTGAGACTGTGTTGGTGGTTTGATTTACTTACTTATTTGTTGTGTTGCCATTCTATATTGTTATTTCTTTTTTAAAATAATGTATTTTTGTTATAGTTTTATAGTTCTCCTGTTTATATATACAGTATATATACATATGCACACACAACCATTATTCAGTATTCAGCACACTTTTTGCTGAGACCACCATGGGATCAGTGTCCATCACCAAACTCAATGTACTAATAAAAAAAGATAAAGGTCTAAAGAGAGAGATGTCTAGCTCACCCACACAGTCCTGAGAAGAGGTTGGGTGTATGGGGACATACTGTAGGTAAAGTAGCTGTTGCTGGCAGGTGATAGTGGTGCAGCGTGTCTGGGCAAAGAGAGGGGATTTTCTTGTTGTTTCTGAGGTGTAACTCAGTTACTGCAAATATAATATCGATAATCTCAATGACAAGCCCTCACCCAACCTGACCCTGTTTTAAGAGACGTTCTGTTATTTTATGACGCACAGCCTGGTGTTTACTATGTTTTTTATTTGCATGTCAGCACGTCATTCAGTTAAACTCTGAACTGGGCTTTTGTATTAATGCTGGTCTTTGACTATAAGTCAGGCTACTGCACATCATCAGGCTGTTCTCATACAATGTTCACAGCTATACCTACGAAAAGTCACGCACTGTAATTCATATATAACCCATGTAATAAATTTGTATATAACCCACGTGAGCCAGGACAGGTGATGTAGTATAAAGAGTGTCAAAGTCCACGTAGGGAGGAGGTGGATGGGTGGGTCTAAAAACACTGGACGTACACCCAGGAAGCTGTTGTTCATGTCCCGTGTGAAACCACAAGTCAGCGTTTGTCACGTAACATCCGTACTTAAGTACTGCCCCTTCCGTAGTTATTTTAAACCAAACCACAATCTTTTCCCTAAATCTAATCAAGTAGTTTTGTTGCTTAAACACTGCAGGGGCTTGCACAGACGCATTGATCGCTCATTTTGCTGGACATTCGTAGGAAAACGCACGAAAAATAACAATATGCCCTGTAACATTACTTCCTGCGCATTTATCACTTGATGGGTGTCACATATTTATTGTTACTGTCATGACAGAGAAAGAGTATTTCGTGATTCAAGTGATTTAGTGAGTGTATTTGTCAAATGTAAACTTGTAATGCAATACATGCTTACACTAACCAGAATTTCTTGCTGGTTATTTTTGACTGCCAATATGCTGACGATGCCCATCTGTTGCACCAGTATTTGGCAACACAATGTTGTATGTGTCATCAGTGATACAATCTGAAATATCATCGACCACTGAAAGTCTCTGCTGAAAACCAGACTAATGAAACCCTTTCATGTGTGTTAGCAGCTCAGGCAGGTTTGACCACGAACTGACACTCCTCAAGCTATTGACCATTGCACAGTTATAGATGTTAACATTTCCACAACCCACAAATGGGTCCCAGTAGATTTCCTGTTGTAGTGTATGTGATAATAAAACAAACTGACAGGAAGTAAACTAGGCTTTTGCCTGGCAATGCAATTCCGTTGAAATGGTCTATTGCATAAATCTACTTACCTTCACTCAAGGCGGTAAACATTGACAAATTGTTTGTTACTGAAAGAACATCAATACAGCAACAAACTAGGCTAACTAACCTTAAATTGGCTAAATGTTTCCACTCATTAATAGAAACGTGTTATTGAATTCTGACCAAGTGTTACACCACCTGGGAGTTATTATTATCAGCTGCTACAATCCTCTGGAGTGAAGATATTTTGATTAAACTGCCACCAAGGACAACTTTAGTCATCTCAGACTCTACAAGGTACCACCTGCCTCCTCTCTCCCCTTCTCTCTTTGACCTGCTCATCTTAATGCTCAGGTCTAAGCTTCCTGATCCATCACAGTTCATGGTAAAGGCCATCGCTGCCCTCTGGCACTCCACTTTCATCTGCGTTTTCACCTTCTCTCTCTCCATCACACTCCACCTTGCTTTCATCTCCCCTCCTCCCCTCCCTGAAGGTTAGAGGGAATCAGGCAGAGGAAGGTAGACATGGAGGAGCGAAGAGACAGATTTTGGAGGGATGAATGGGTTCAGACGGCATCATGATGCTTCATTCCTTTTCACTTCATCATGCCTAAAAGTTCAACGTATCCTCATGCAATGGTTCGTATGATATCTTACGAAAAGTTATTCCACATTTGTTGTGCGTTCTCCTACGAATGTCCTGCAATGTGAATTTCTCCTTGTTACATACAGTCTTTTCAAAATAAACTTCTGTCTTCACAAACAACTTAGTTAGGTCTAGGAAAAGATTGTAGTTTAGGTTAGAATAACTACACAAGTGGCATTACTGAAGTACTGTAGTTATGTAGTCCCACTGTACAAAAGTGAAGCCAAAATATCCCAGACATATGAGCTGCCTTCTTGAGATTTTGATGTAATTTGGAGCCAGAGTCTGCACTACACTGCAGCCAGCCACCAGGGGGCGATCAAGATGTTTTGGCTTTACTTTGGGGGTGCTGTCATGTTGTCCATCTTCATATACAGTCTATGTATGAACAGTGGTCTCCTGGATGAAGGTCCGGTGTTTTTGGACTCACCCATCAACCCTTACCTCCTCTATGGACTTTGTTGCTCTTTATACTTCCTGGTTCACTATTACATGGATTACATACAAATTGATTTTGTGGGATATATAAAAATTATAGTGCAATACTTTTCATAGGTATAGCGACGAACAGTGTATACGAACAGCCTTAAAAATTGAGTTGTATTTTTGTTGGAGTGGAGAAGAAACAACATTTAAATCCATCACGAGACACCAAAACCTGCTGCAGGTGTGTCCGATATCTGACTAAAGAGCTGTTACCTCAATAGCCCACATCTGCAAGCAGGCGCACATACACAGAAAGAAGGGTTGTATACTTCCTGGTTCAGCAACTTCATGTTGCAACTTCACTCTCACGCAACGATAATCAATATACATAAAGCCCCCTGTTATGTGTTGAGTTTTTTTACATGCACATGTTTGTACATGGGATCCTTTCCTGGGCTTTCTGAATGGATTAGCTCATTAGGAATGTGTAACAGACCACCAGAGGACACACAAGTGATCCTCAGATTGATCAGTTCCGTCTAGTCACAAGATTAACTGCTGTCATCCATTAACTTGCTAACTTTTCCACTCAGGTGACGCATCTTTCTCTCTCTCATTTTCCAACTTGATATTTTACTTCTTGATTATATCAAAATCATCCTTCTTTCATAAATTAAGCTCTCCTTTCTGTTGTATTGACTTGACATGCTTCTTTTCCTTAAAGCTGCATAAACAATATTTTTTATATCAATAATGGATCAAATGACTGTGTAATGTAAAAATATAACTCATAGTGACAAATCCACAAATAATAATCACTCAAATTTACAGTTCCCCTCTCACACACACACACACACACACACACACACACACACACACACACACACACACACACACACACACACACACACACACACACACACACACACACACACACACCTTTCCAATGTTGACATTGGAGAGGCTTCACGCAGCGATTGGCCAGGTCTGAGGAGAAGCTATTTTTAATTCTTCAAGGGAGAGATTCTCATTTGTACGATTCATCCCGTCTCGTCGCCTCTGTGACGGCAAGATTTTTGCCCTGCCTTCGAGTAGTCGACCAAACTTCATAGGAGTGAGTTTGTTTCAAGCATACCCCGGCCTTTACACTCATCACCCAGGTTAGATTGATATATCCTTTTCACCTCAGGCAGTCAATATATTTTTTTGATTATTTTCATAATATCACATGCCTGACCACACAAAATCATTCCAGTGTGATGTGGGAGGATTTTACTCAGCTACTTGTAAAACCTGCAGTGGAACCTGCTTCCCTTTCTCAATTTTGTGCAGATTGTGAGATCTAAATCTTATCATGTTAATGGTTATAAATTCTTTCGTTCCTGCAGAACTGTGTTCTCGTAGCCATACTTGCCAACCCTCCCTATTTTCCCGGGAGACTCCCGTTTTTCATTGCCTTCTCCCAGATTCCTCTCGGGTCACAATTCTCCCATATTTCACCCGATTGTAGCAAAGTTTCACACCTTTTTTCCTTTTCGTTATCTCAACCTGTTTCCGGCACTATCCAGCGTGTATAAGCTCTACTCTTTCAAACCCGGACAACAATACAGCTACACCTCGTGTTGTTTCACAGCGGAAGAGAGCTGCTTGTGACATAACATTGGTTTGAAACATTATTTTGTTCTTTTCATTCTTTAAAAGTCACCAGAATGCAGGAAACAAAGTCTATGAAACTCTGGGGGGACCCCCAGATCCCCCGCTTTGGTTTTTGAAATCCTCCCTATTTCTTGGGTCTCCAGGTTGACAAATATGCTTGTAGCGGTGGAAAGTGACATTTACATAATCACTGGACACTAAAACTGTCCGCTGAAATCAGTTCTAACATCACATTATAACAGACATTGGACAATTTTTATTAGCTGATATGCAGTTTTGAATTGAAAGACCAATATAATAAAATACTCCACTCTAAGGAACCAGACAAACTTAACGAAATTATACTCAGCACAGAAACCAGCTAAAGAAAATCAAAATATTGGGGACTGGCCTTTTAAACTCATTGTAACGCTGCTCATCACTTTTGACATCCAACACATATACAGAATAATTCAATATATTTCTCTAGGCAAGAGGAGGTAAACGTTCACATTGATCTGCTGCTCTGCTGACTTGTTGATCGCCGGCGGCACACACAGCTGGGAGGGATACCAGATCCAAGTGTCTGACGGTGTGAAACGTGACGCAACGTGAGTTTCAGGCCAATCTGGGTCACAGAAAGAGCGAATGTGCATGTGTGTGTGTGTGTGTGTGTGTGTGTGGGCCATCTGTCCTGACAAGATTACTGGAGTCAGACAAGAAGTCCAACTGGACCAGATTAGAGTATGAATATAGGGCAGGAGAAAGAGAAAGAGAGAGAGAAACCAAAAGGGAGGAGGAGGAGGAGGAGGTGGAGAGAGAAAGAAATGGAGGATGATGAAGAGTAGGGAAAAAAGATAGTGAAGAAAGAGTGGAAGGCAGCAGCATAGATAAAAGCTTAATTTCGGCTGAAATCTGTGTAACAATTGTTTTGTTTCTGACTGACAAAGATTACAGATTATTGAAAGGAGAAAGTTACAGTCAGATCTGTTTCTACTGATATGATGTGAGAACCGATGACCATAAACTGCAGGTTTACATTAACTGTAGCTACTTTTATCTCTTAGCGTGTCTGTGCATATGTATGTCCGTGTGTGTGTTCATATATCTGTGTTTATTATGCAGGTGAGATCGAACACTGACAGCACCCGGGGGAGACAGACGAGCGCTTCGACTGAAAGCTGATTGCATCGCCATGGCAACTGGGTCCTACGTTCTCTTTCCCTCATCCCCTGTCTACGTCGGTTTGAGTGGCGGTCGGTTTGATACGAGTCGCTGCAACGGCGAGCCTCCCATCTCTTTCACACACACACAAACACACACACACACACACACACACACACACACACACACACACACACACACACACACACACACACACACACACACTGACTTACAACTCTTCCTCATATAGACACATAATCCCAAACGCATGAAGACGTAAACACCTTAAAACTGAGAGCTTCACTCAACAAATAAAAAAGCAATTTCATTCTTGCTGCTTTTCATCTCCAAAACTGCTCCATTCACTCTCTCATTATAAATCACTACAGCTCTACTGTATTACTGTCTATCACACCCTTAACACACACTCATGTAGCCATAAAAAAAACACATATATAATCATCGGCATTCATCCACTCTCTTCCCTTCTGACGAGTGACAGGCTGGGCAAAGAGTTCCCCAAGCTGTTGCCTTGGCAACCCTGAAGAATATTTCCTCGGTGGCCATGACAACCAATGATGCACATCCGGTGTGGTCGGCGGATTTTTATTTAGACGCTTAGCAGGGGGCCGCAGCGCGTGTGTTGGCATTTGTGTGTGTGTATGTAAATGTGTGTGTGTGGTTGCATGCAACAGTGCTGGAGCTGTATGGCTGTGAACATTTGCATGTGTTTGTATGTGGTATGCCTGTGTGTGTATGTGCGTCTATTTTGCACACAGAGGCATTAATATATGTTTGTTTGCGTAAAGGGAGCTTAGTTTGACATCCTCATAATGTTGACTACAATACGTTAGTGTGAACACAGCGGAAATACTCCATACTTTCTTTCATGGTTTTTTTATATAGACCGTTGCATTGGAATTACATTGCTAGGCAACAGCTTGGATCCATGTTTACTTCCTGTCAGCTTATGTCATTCATGTACAATGCAATAGGCAAAAAACTGGGATGCATTTGGAACATTTGTTTACGTTGGTGTGAAATGGTCTATATCTGACATACCTGCTGACTATGAGCACTGAAAGTTCAGTTCAGTTGTATCTACAAAACCATTTGAAATGTGAGGGACACGTATACATTTTTAAAATCCACCAGATTAGGCAATAATACCATTTATTTAAATTTAAGATTAAGAAATCATGCAAATGCATGCAATCTTCCTCTTACAAATAAAATGTTGAATTCGTAAGCAATAAAATGCTCAGCTCAATAAGTACACTAGTTTTTCGACTGCATGATGGTGCAGTGTTATGAAGTGACGGTTGTCACGTGAAGTTTGTCACGTGTTTTCCGTACTCCATACTAAGCTTTGAGCTAGTGGCGTAGTATAAAAAGCATAAAAAAACAGTTATGGGAGGTGGACGTGTCCAACAAACACAGGGCTTTCAAGCTGGAGACCGGTATTTAGTTTTTTAAGTTATGTGACATTTGTCAAGTGTTTTCCGCACTGACGTTACATTGTTTCCGTATGTGTTTTACTTAGTTTACGCACTTACTTTAAGCCCAACTATGACGTTTTCCCTTCACCTAACTAAGCGTTTTTTTGCCTAACCCTAAGTCAGTGACCATGACTTTATCCCTTAACTCAACTAAGTGGATTTCTTGCTTGAACCTAAGTCAGTTGCTTTGTTGCCCCCCTCTACTGCACATTAATACAGCCGTGCAATATTCACGCCTCAGCCAGGCAAAAGGTGACACAAACACACTATCCTCTGGTGGACAGACGCGTCTATTACATGCTTTGGCGTGATATCGGTTTGACGCAGAATTTACCAGAAGACGGTTGTTGTTTCGTGCTCGGATGTATTAAGAAAACTTGCTCCAAGATAGCGCCCCATTTATAACAAAAGCTGCTCACCGGCAGCGTATCCGAATAAAGTTCTTGACGCTCTAATATTTTTGGGCCCATAGATAGACCATGCACAATAACATCTCTTCCCAGAGCACGACTTCCTGCAAACGTCCTGCAAACATGGATGGTACGAAAATCATTAACAGTTAAGGCTCATCAAGAATAAAATCACATTTTAAAGTGGTTTAAACCTTGACAACACAAACAGTATTCATTGTTATCACAGCTGTTTCTTTAGTAATGACTGTCAGTGTTGCCAACTCTTTTCCAATGAAAGTAGCACTAGCTCCAAAAGTCTCTAGATGACGTCATATGACCATTTGCATATTGGTGACGTCATGACGCATCATTTGTATGAAGCATTTGAATTACAATACAATATATTTCTCACTTTTTCACTGATGTCGCTTTTTAGAAATATAGTTGCTTAGAGGGTCTGAAAAATTGTTAAATCTATCACCACAGTCGCCAAGTTGACAACACTGGACTGCGTATGGGCAAAAGCATTTTTCTGCCACGGGCTGTCACATGAGCTGCAATTCAGATTATGGCAACCATGTCGAAATCAATGCCACTTTTGGCCAAATTGGCTTGCTTTAAGACTTGCTTTATACTCCAATGCTAACTCACTACTTTAATGAGTATAATATGGAAACACACACAGATTTCCTATGGCTTTCACTGAGCCCTTAAGCATGTCTATAAATGTGTCACCATGTTCCCGTTAATGGCTCCAATAGGACCCCGTCAATAATAGCTCTATATATGTAAAAATCCATACAGTCCATTAGTGATGTATATAGAGGTGAGTGACAGTAAAATGCAGCTTTGTGGGGAAAGTGAACTCACCACAGAGACTTCTATACTGTATCTGTAGCTATAGGAAGAGTGAGTGTTTAAGCAACAATGCTTCAGGGTTGATGGATAGGAACCGACAACGAGAAAGTCGACCTTTTCAGCGACACCTGTGTGTGTGTGTGAAGACCACGTTGTGTCTACAAGGCTTGTCAGTACCCATATCACTTAATGGTAAGCTACAGACAGTGTTTGCTGCCAGCGAAGGCGGACATATGGGTTCTAGAGGATGCTCAAAGTCTTTTCTTTAAGCTGATCGCCATTTCTTTCTCTTTTGCTCTCCTCTCTCAAGCTCACACACACACACTCCCCCTACACCAACAACCACGCTGTGTGTGATGCTGAGAGTCCCTGACAGCCATATAAATAATCTATAAATTCAGACTCCTGCTGTGGTGCGCTTTTTTTCACCAAAACCTCCTTTAAGCGACCTTCCATCAAGTGTCACGTCTACATGGCAACATGCATCAGCACACACACCTCACACCTCTGTCTATCAGTCCTCTAATGGCTTGTGATGGATGAGAGAGAGAAAAAAAGTCATGGAAGATAGTGACGGAAGAGGAGGGTTGTCATACACTGTGCATGTAATAAAAGCAAAACAACAATCTCTAAAGGGCAGGCTGAATTAAATGTCATAGCGTGACGGCGTGGAGCAGGAAGGGAACGTCTGCTGGGTTTGATGAAGTGATGTCAATGAGAGTCTTTTGGGTTTAGTATCAATGCAAGCTCTGTGTCACAGGTTGGAGCTTATAGTTATAATCTGTGACATTTTCATAAATGCTCCTTGATAGAGCAAAACAATGACTCAACCTCATCATTTCATTAGAGCTTTTAGTTTTGTTTCCAGGTGGCATTGAATAGGTTACGGCCGAACTAAAAGCAGGGAGACAGCCACACATCACTGACACTTTCCACAATCGACCACTTGCAGGCAGATCAATCTCGCTGTCAATCCAAATGCAGTTTGCTGCTTCCTTTCTGGGCTTGATACTGTTTAAGGTCACAAATTATGTAGATTGAAGAATAAACTACGTCTGAATTGATCTTTTTGTAGTAACATTTTTTGCCGCAGTTTGAATTTGTTCACATTAAATACGTAACAGGTCTCAGGTGTTATTGGTTTCTGAGCAAAGATTTTGCAGTTCCTCCAGATCATAGATGATTTGGATGAACACACCCCTCTAAATCTGTAATCAAAGATATGTGAGATGATATAATCTAAATGTTGCTGCATGATAGCTTGTTACCCTCTTAAATTTCATTAAAACGTAATAAATTGATCTGTAACTAGGTAACGGTAGCTAGGGATGCAGAGCTCCAACTTTTTGTCTCCCAGTACCAATTCTGCCAATAGTCTTCTTACTTGAGCTGTTCTCTTTGAGAGCTTTATTAGACATGTAAAAAAAAAAAACTTTTTCATGCAACGTTTACTTTTAGAAACACCATATTGAGTAAATTTATTGCAAAGTTAGCTAATCACAGTAGTATTGTCAGAGCGTTTTATTTGTGCTGATGCCTTCATAGTCAACCCATTCGCCAGAAAAAAAAGTTGGTATTGTAGTTCTTGCAAATCACTGGATCTGTTGAATGATGACGTTTCTGAACCAAAAATACCTTTCATAAATACTTTTCCTATCAGCCTTGTATCATGCTTGCAGCAATGCACAATACCAGGTTTTTAACGTTGTGAAACGATTGGTTAGGTTTAAGCAACAAAACTACTTGGTTGAGGTTAGAAAAGACATTATGGTTTGTATTGAAATAATAACGCGTTACAGCCAACATAACTACCGTACATAAATAAAACCCACCCTTAGCAGACTTTCTTACGAAACAGGACATGAACAGCGGTCTCCTGGGTGAAAGCCCTGAGCAGAAATGCTGTCTCGCGATGATGCTTTTCCTCTTGTGGATACTGTTCTGTGCGCTCATATCAAGTGCACATGACTGGTTTTTAGGTGCGTGGGGTTTGAGACTAATTAAACTTCATAGCATCTGACTGGTTTAGGAATAAATGTGAACTAGTCCATTTTTTTGGACCGTGAACTTAATTCAAAGTTGTGAACTATGAACGTGAACTTGTTCATTTTAATCTGTGTGAAGTGAACTTTGAGCTCAACTTGCTCTACGCTGGTAGTCACATTTTTTGGCAAATGCTTCCGGTAGAAATTTCCATACAACACTTTGTGAGATTTGTTGAAAATTCAGTACTTAGCTGAGTGGAAAAGCCTCACAAACAACATTTCATATCGACTCCAACTTTTGCTGGCACCTTTACCTAGGACTACTGAATTAACTGAGAGAGAGTAATTAAACTTGCCGATTCTATCCAAATGTTTTCCTCTTCAGTGAAGGTATGAGGGGAGTGCCTGGCCTTCTCTCGGTTGAGAAGTGCTGTTGGCGGAGCTATTTAATCATGGCAGTTTGACAGGCAGTGGCCCTCTAATTATATTTTTGGTGTCTTGGGAGGAGGAAAAACGGATGGATACAGGTGGAGCAGAAGAAAGAAAGATTGAACAAAGAACGAAGGCTCACAAATTTCCAGAAGAAGTAAGAGTGAGAGCTGGAGTGTTGATGAAGAAATAAGTAAAGACAGAGAGATGGAGCAGCTCTCCACTCGAGCAAGCGATGCCTCGTTGCCATGGCAGCACCGTCTCTCCCGTCTCCGTGGG
>CAKALG010011418.1:1434-14245 GCA_916700815.1 Helicolenus hilgendorfi
CACCCTTCATCCCTTTTCCCGTGCCTCCTCTTCCTCTTTCTCCTCCTCCTCCTCCTCCTCTTTTGTTTCTCATCATTTTCCAGCGGCTCTGTGGCGCAAAAGCAGGCGTGGATCTCAACATTCATGTATCAGCTGTTTTATAAAATCGCTTGATTTGTGTTTCAGAGCTAAATTAACTTAGGCACTGACTTTTACAGAGCCAGCAGGATTTCTGAGATGATCTTACTTTTATTTGCAATGTGGTTTCTATATTTAGACGGGATGTCTGGCTCAGATACCCTTATCAGGGATTCTTTGTATTTGCTGAGCAACATCTCCCGTCCTAGAAGCAGCTCGCTGATTAGTGCCGTTTATGACGCTTTGGTGTGTCTTAAAGAGAGCGAAGGCAGCACAGACAGAGATGAATCTAAGCGCAGAAAGACTTGTAATCAGTCGAGGGAAATCTTTATTTTGCATCCTTCGGCTTCCTCTTTTTCCTCCGTCTGTCTCGACTTTGCTTCCACCCCCCCTCGAGGAAAGTCCGATCCCCGAGGCACAAGCTAGCCAAACTCTCTCCCCGGTGCCTCGAGGACAGAGTTGAAGACAGGCTGCATGCTCGACACATATTGGATGCTTATGTGTGTGTTATTCCTCCCTGATGCATCTGTCCCGGTGGGAGAAAAGGGTTCACCCAGGAGAGGAAATGGATCTTTTGTGTTCCTCCTAATCCTCCCTGTTGATACTCGAGTGGCAGACTTATTAGGCGACTTATGCTCTGCAGCGGGAGAAGAGTCACTCTCGGGGCTCTCCTGGATGATCATATTTACATCAAACTGAAAACATGTGGGTGCATAAGGAGGGCTCCTTTTATGCAGAGTGCCACATCCCTTAAGAGGTTGAAAAATGAGTGTGGTAATAGCGCAGCAATCCCTCCCATTTACGCTCACAACAGGGGGAGTGCTGTGTGATAACTTGAAGCCCTGAGGATTTTGGCAGACAGCACAATGCAAATCATGGCAGGAACCGTTGAGCACAGGATGACGTTTACGGCGTCTTGACAGGAAGACGTAAGCAGAGGCTGCAGGGTGGCGTACACAAGCTGAGGTTAAAGGTTAAGGCCCTGACACACCAAGCCGACGGTCAGCTGTTGGACAGTTTGGGGCCGTCGTCTGTCATCCTACTGTAGTTGGCAGGTAGTCGGCTCTAGTCTGCCCGTGTCTGAGGTTTTTCGGCCGATTCAGCATGTTGAAACTGTAGCAGAGCTTAAACAAATCAGTGCCCGAGAAGAGAAACGGAAATGAGGAAAGCAAGCAAAGAGGAAAAACACAGATGGCTCTTCTCATTTTTCATCTTCATCTCATCTGATCATTCCAATACAAGGATATTTTCACAAGGACATGGCCATCTGGAATATAGCTAAGTGGTGAGTGAGAGTGGTGTGAAAATGGTCGGCAGACGCCGCTTTGTTCATATACGTACCATAACAACGGCTTGTATATCCACCGTCCTCGGTCTCCCGGTTTCCCTTTTTGAATGACAAATACAAACTACTGCAACTCGCTGGTGTGGAGAGTTATTTCATCTCACGCAGGCGCAGAACGTAAATTTTAACTGGCCGTCGGCTGTAGTCTTTGTAGTCTTTCAAAGGTTGGTCGGTCAGCCTTCGTCGCCGCTAGTTTTCTGATGTCGGGTTGGTGTGTCTGGGCCTTTAGCCAAGAAGAGCTCTGCAGAACAGATGCCCGAATCCAGGCGACTATTCTTGTCTTAGCCTCAACTTTGATCAATATATTTAGTTCAATTTCTATTCTTGTCCTTGTTGATGTCTCTCTCGGGATGAGAGGCTTTTTGAATTTCCCTCTGGGTTTCTTGTCTCACCTGTAGAGTTTATATTTGTGTTCCTCTCTTGTTTTATGTGTTTTTAGCCTTTGTTTTAGCCAGACAATCTTAGCCCTCAGAAGTTTTATCTGTCTCACCTGCCGCCCCAGGTATAAGACTTCTCCGTTTTCATGTGTTAGGGTTTGAAGGATTTTTTTCAATGCTGGGATTAGGTTCACGTTCAACAGCACTTGAATCTTCAATGTATACCTCTGGAGACAAAATGTCTGTTTGTCTCCCATCTGTTGTGCTTCTTGTTGACTTCTGATGTTTTTGTCATTTGTTTGCCACCTCTTCTTTTAGTCTATTCTCTTTTTTTCTGTTTAACTCTCTGGGTTATTTTGGGTTACCCATATAATATCACAGTATTTCTGTCCATAATTTAGTATCAAAATCCTTATTTTCTTAAAACAAATTAATAAATATACGAGTGCATTAAGAGTTTATCAACCTGTTTCCACTTGAAATCAACTTGTTTCAAGAATTTTCTAGAAAACAAAAATACTTTTTGACTCATTTAAAGAAAATATGACTTTAAAGCTGCACTAATCAATATTTGTATAATAACTATGGGTCAGTTGATTTTGTGTAAAGTGAAAAAGGGCACTCATAGTGATGAACTTACAGAGAATTATTACCCAGCACTGCTGTTTTTGGGCCCGCTACTTTATTGTTTGGGTTTGCTCTCACTGCTCCTGCAAGCGTCAAGTTGGTTGAGACCAAACCAGAGCTGAAAAGAGGGTGAATATTAGACTAATTTGACCAGAAATATGTCTCCAAATGTATGATCATGTTGCTATGTAACTGATGTGCAGCTGTTTGCTAACACGTTTGCCATGACTAAAGATATATATGGTGATAATATATGCAAAGTTGTGTTTACAGCTTCTTGGTCTGCATCCAAGTGGCCCAAAAAAATCACTATTTAACTATTTAATGCAGGTAATGACTCAAGAAGCCTTTAGTACTAAATTGTCAAATCTGTAAATGAGACTTGGTTAGTTTAGGGCTGGGACTAATGATCGTTTGGTCTATAAAATGTCAGAAAATAGTAAAAATATCCATCCTAGTTTCTCAAAGTCCAAGGTGGTGTCTTTAAATGTCTTGTTTTGTCAGTCCAAAACCCAAAGATATTCAGTATAATATGATATATAACCAATAAAAGCAGGACATTTCCATATCTGAGAGGCTGAAAGCAGCATTTTCTGCCTTTTTTGCATGAAAAATGATCAATTCAATATAAATTTTTCTGTCTTTCGACTAATCAAATAGCCGACTAATCGTTGCAGCTCTAGGTTGGCGCCTGTGTGTGACTTTAGCTGTTAAAAAATATCAAACTCCAAATTCTGGTACATTTATTGCACAGTGTCAATGCATTGGTTTTGATCTGGACCCATGCTGGTTGTTGGCCAACCTTGGGCCCACATGTATGTGGGAAGGCCAGATACGCTAGAGGCCTGGTAATGGAGGTGCATGGAGGATGGGTAGGAGGGCTATGTAGGGTCAGTTTGGCAAACAAATGTGCCCATGCTGCCCCTCTGGGGTCCTAGAGATGGGTAGAGCTGTCATGTCGAGGGAGCTGGCGAAAGATGAAGAGGTTACGCTGCTTGGATCACAGCTCTGCCAAGGCCTCCGGGACCTCTTTCTCTTTACAACACTCAACCTAATCTCCTCCACTATCGCCCCTTTCATTTCCCTCTCCTTTTCTTCTTTTCATGTTCTTCTGTCTCTTATCGTGTCGGGGGCCCTTGTTCCTGGCTCGCTTTCGCTCTTTTTTCCCCTCCCCACATTTTTTTTTCATGGTTTTATCTCTCCCAGCCTATTTTCAAACAACCTTTTCTTGGATTTTTTACCATTCTTTCTATTTTCTCCACATCCTCCTCCCCTTTATCTCAGTCTTAATGTATTTTCATTTGAATCGTTCTAATTCCATTTCATTTCTTCTCACCCCACCACCGCGTTCATATTTATTATTTAAACCCTCAGCAGTGCCTCCGTATGTGCCTTCCCCTCTTTATAGATGTTGGCCTACTTCTGTCTCAACCTGTAATTGTGATCTGGATTGAGAACTCTGAACCGACATCCCTCAGAGTGTCAGAGGCAGCGGGGCTGAGGCGTCAAACTTGTCCCAACTAGTTATGTACACGTAACAGAATGCATAATCTGATCATAGTAACATGCTTATTCTGTGAGGTCCTGATGTATCTGAAGTATTTTACAGTTTTAGCTGTTACGGCATAATCAGTGTTTATTTTTTCCAATTAATCAATTCATTTTTTGTCTTTGAAATATTAGGAAAAAAATGCACAAGGTTCAGCCCGGTCGCACAAAAAGATGTGTATGAATGACACGATAATGTGCAAGGCAAAGCGCACAATAAGAGCGCTGTTCTTCCTTTTAGCATGTCATACACTCGGAGCTAGTGGCGTAGAGTAAAACGTGAGAAAGAATGCTTATGGTGGGCAGGAGGATGGGTCCAACAAACACAGGACTTTCAACCAGGAGACTGGTGTTTTTGTTTTTTAAGTTACAATCGTGACTGTGTGTTTTTTATTGACGTTTGTGACGTGCTTTCCGTACTTATGCTACGTCGTTTTTGTACATACTGTATCTAGTTTACCTACTTATTTTAAGGTCAACCATGATGGTTTTCCTAAACCTCTCTACGTGGTTTTGTTGCCTAAACCTAAGTGAGTGGTTTCGTTGCCCCATGCTGGTACTGCACCTTAATCAAATGCCTTTAATGACACTTTTTTTTAAAGGCAAAACACAGAAACCAAGCCAAACTACCAATTAACTACACAGCTAAAGCAACAGCATACAGTATTTCCTGTAACTAAAATATATACATTTTGATGAACTAACATCTTGGTAATGCATTTTGTTATCCCACATAAAAAGCTTAATAATCCAGTCATGGAGAATAAAAATAGATAAACTAGTCTTACTTAAAAGCTAACTTGCCTAGCTTAGCAGAGTAGCCTAACTGCCGTCGCAGCTTTTGACTAGTGGAATTCACTATGGTGGGGTTGAGCTTCTTCTAAAACATATTTAAACGTATTACATTTTAAATCTGGTTCCTTTTGATGTCGGCAGTCATCCTCTTTTGTCTTGTCTTGTAGCCTAATTTCTTTCAGCTCATAAAATGTAAAATGTAATAGGAAATAAAGCTGCTGACACGTGATGTGCAGGATAAAGCCCAAGTAGTGCAGGCTGTTCCCAACATATGTCTGTGAACCACAGTATTTATAGAGCATAAAACCTCTCTAACCTTCAGACCAATGTCAAAGGAAATGAGAGGGTGTCTTCTAGATGTAAACTCCAAAAAATACATTTGCCTCCCTGCCACAGTCGTGGAACCTGTCATGTTAGATTTCATCCAACTGCGTGTAGCAGCGCTCTTCAGCATGCCACCAACTGAGGCTGCAACAGGACAGCGGGGAGGAGGAGGAGGAGGAGGAGGTGGTGGCGGAATGAAACATGCGGGGAGGAAGAGGAGATGGAGACGGATAAAGAGAGAGGGAGACAGCTGAAGAGGGAGAGGAGACGGAGAGAGGAAGAGACGGCATCAGAGGGAACAAGGTGCAGAAAGATAATGATGCAGACACAAAAGGAGAGTCTGAGAAAAACAGACAGAGAGAAAAGAGAGAAAAATGTGGTGTTTGAGAAAGAGAGGAAAACATACAGCGTCTGTGATAGACAGGAGAAAATGAGAGGAAAAAAGCAAGTGAGACGGATAAAGAAAGCGGGGGAAACGAGTGGACGTGAGAACGGTTGAATAAGGAATGAGAGAGAAAATGAGAGCTGAGCCTCCCAGATTTCTGTGCAGCAAGTTGGCAGATTTGATGATGCTTGACCAGGTGAGGAGGAGGAAGTGAAGGAAGGGGGCCCGGCTTCTGTAGACGGGATTGAATTTCCTCACGACAAGCATTGATTATATAGGAGCCAACGCTGTGAAAATCTCCAGTCGTAGAGATAAGAGAAGGAAGTCAGGCCAGATCTGTGTGCGAGATCAGCAAGATAATGTGTTTGGTTGAAACAAAGTGAAAAGAGCCAGAAAACAATAAGCTGAACACCAGACTGATGCTCCCCTTTATTTACTCTGTGCAACCTTTCAACTTTCATAAGAGAGATTTATTTAATTCTATAACAATATATCCTTTATTTGAAGAGAACGACTAATAGAACATTAAAGGGACGTATCGTGTTCATTTTCAGGTTCATGCTTGTATTTTGGGGTTTCTACTATAACATGTTTACATGCTTTAATGTTCAAAAAACACTTTATTTTTCTCATACTGTCTGCCTGAATATACCTGTAGTTACCCTCCGTTTTAGCGCCTGTCTCTTTAAGACTCCCTTCTTAAAAAAATCCCAGTCTGCTCTGATTGGCTTGTGAGAAAAATATGGTGCAGTTTTGCAAAGGTAGTTCTTAAGCTGTGGGCGATATATTCTAATGAATCTGCATGTTTAGTAGGTACTCCAGATACCCAAATGTAGGAGCACAAGCAGTGAAAAAGTGAGAGCTCAACACACTGCAACAAATAGACAAAGCGCAAGAAAATAAAAAAAACATCTTCACTAATTCGACGCACACATGCACAGTATTTCGGGGAAAAAATGCTGCAAATAGAGTATTCTAATATATTCTTTATATTGTGTGTACTACAGATATTATCTCTAATTCTATCTCTAATTCACAAGAATAAAATACATCTATCTGTCTATCCATCTAGAAAACACAACCAAATACAGAAACGCTTTAAGTAGCAGAGAGGACAATGGAAACTCTTTCCAGGGGACGCTAAAACAGTGATGAATAGTAAGGGTGAAAAGGGTAATAGCATTGCGATATCTTGCGTGGCAACATTGTATCAATACGCGGACATCAAGTATCGATCTTTTATTTTATAAACCATAAACTTTTTATTAATCCGCCAGCCTGCCGGACACTATTCTGTTTTCCAGAGTTTGTAGCTCAGTCTTAAAGCTAGAGTCAAGATACTGGTATCATATGAAACTAAAAAACCTAAGGAATCCATTGGTACCAACCATCGTACTGTCATACTAGCTTGTCGAGAAGAATTTTAGATAGTGCTCCAAACTTTTGCTAAATTTTGGCGAGGAATAACTGGCATGGCCATTTTCCAAAGCGGCGCCTTGACCTCTGACCTCAAGATATGTGAATGAAAACTCTGAGAGGAAAAGAGGAAAAACTGTGTCTTATAAGATTAAATAGATGTTGATAAACCACATAACTTGCAGGGGAAAAAAAGTAATAAATCTCAATATATCGCACTATAACTTATCGCAATACTCAGCATATCGCAAAATGTTGATGGTATCGTGGGGCCACTGGTGGTTCCCACCACTAATGGATATCCATCCATCCACCACCTCAACCCCATGGCTTTATTTTTCCGTCACTGTAAACTGCATGCCAGCCATATACTCCTTCTCTATATCCTGTGAGTCCTGTCACTTTCTTTATCTTCAATAGGCCTATGTTTTTGCATATTACTGTGAGACCAGGCTGTTGTTTCTTCCCAAGCACTTGGTCAGGACATGGGATTTGGACGTGTGTTAACTAGCAACCGCTTGCTGTTCACATGCTTACACAAACGGCTGTCATTAGGTTGACACTTTCATCCACGGCGCCGCGCTGTACCGCGAGCACGATCATTTGTACCACAAGTAGCTCTGGTGGGAAATGAATACTGTATGTTTTCCCATTGAACTTTACAGGACCGATCCAAAGTGGGTGTCAGGAAGAGCCAGGTCTTTGAAACCTGAAATAGACAGGCAGCACTTGTTTCTTCTTCTCATTGTCAGAGACCTCAGAAAGAGAAGGCAGCGAGGCTTTAGACAGGCCTAATTAAAACTTCCAATGCGATGAATTCTCTTTGATCTCTCTATAGAGTCCCGGTGGACGGGCATCAGTGTCGCAATTCCCTTCTGTACTTCTATCCTATAACCCACTACTTCTTCTTGTTCTAGTCCCTTTTTTTCCTTTATTGTCATTTTCGTCAGAACAATATTCATTTAACTGCGTTTCATGGGTATGCGTGTGTGGAAGTCTGCTTTCTGGGGAAGGGATTTTATAAGGATCAGTTTTACATGTGTTAAAACTATTTCTATTAAGTTTTTCATAGAACTGTATCAACATTTTTTTTTACCAGTTGAAGGAAGACCCTCGGGATACTTGCAACATCAAAGGGGCCATTCATACTGTAGATCTGTTAACATTAGCTTATAATTTTTTTTCTCCCTGACAAACTTTGTAAGATTGAGAGACTGTGACTTAAAGCATTAGTTCAGCAGTTTGGGAAACTTGCTGATTCGCTTTCTGGCAGAGAGTTAGATGAGAAGATCAGCACCACTCTCATATTGGTCCGTTAAATACAGCGGGCGACACCCGGGTCTGAAGAGTGAAGCCAATGAAGTGCTTTAAACCTGCATTCTCTCTAATAGCCAGCAGGGGGCGACTCCTCTGGTTGCAAAAAAGAGTCTGATTGTATAGAAGTCTATGAGAATATGAGCCTACTTCTCACTTGATTTATTACCTCAGTAAACATTGTTAACATGAGTTTATGGTCTCAATCTCTAGTTTCAAGTCTTCTTCAATACAGCATGATGTTCATTTAGTAAATTATGGTCCCATTTAGAGTCAAATAGACCATAAAGCAGGGGATGCTTTAGGGCGTGGCTACCTTGTGATTGACAGGTCGTTACCACGGCGTTATCAGGTCTGGGAGTTGTCTGTGAAAGCAAATATGACTATTTCCAAAAAAAAAAATCTATTTCCAGTGCAATAGAAGCACACAACCTAGTAGCCTATAAGTGCCCTCATTCGCAATTATTTCTTTATAGATTAATTATAGTAATTACAACTTTAGGACTTTATGAGCAGATGATAATTTACTTCCTAAACTGCAAAATGAACTGACTCCAACCCTGCTTTTTTGGTAATGATGCTAATTTTCTTTCTGTGCAAAATGGACGTATTAAACCGATTACGTAATTAGACTCCAAACTCCATGCATAATAAGTCTGAATGCAAAATATTTTTTTGCAAGATATTTCCATGGCTACAGACAGGAAAGGCAGGGGAGAGAGAGGGGATGACATACAGCAGAGGGCCCTGGACAGGACTCCAACCCCGGCCACTGTGGTAAAGACTCTTAACACTAGGACCGCCATAGTGCATGCCATTTAATGCTGTGGTTCCAAAATTTGAATTATTACATCATTGTGTATGATATGATCCCCTTCTGCCCTGACTTTTCCTAAATACCTATTCTGCAGATGCCTTTTCCCATAACAAAAGCCCCCTTCATGGCTGACCCACACTAAGAGATTTGAAAATGTGAGACACCACACATAACGACATGTTATGTTAAATTGAACGGTTTTGTTCCTATAGTATGTGGAGAGCAACGATATGACCAAACAGCACACCACACAGTAACAGGGATCTATTCATGAACAACAAGAGTCCCCTCAAAAAAACTAAACGGATATGTCGCAAAATCTCTCGCAATCAAACGTGACTTTAGTGTAAACAAACATGGCGGACGACGTGCAGGAAGAATTACTTGTACTACTTTGTACTGAAAATTCATGAAGGATGTGTGGAGGAAATCATGGAGACGCGTTAAATAAACACTTGCGTTGTTGCCACAAATCAACAAGTTGATCCTCTGTTTCTGAGGTCCATCTTACTACTACTTTATGATTTGCGTTTCGCATTAGCTCATGCATTCGCCGCGGCCGCAATGACACAGTGGTTGTCCCTTCTTCTTCAGTCAGTTTGGTTCCCAATTAGCCATCGTTCTTTCCAGGGTGACTGCGTCGTCGGCTGTCCTCAGGGTTCCTCACACATAACAGGATATCAGGATTTGAGATTGGTGCGGCCAGGATGGACTTCTGAGCCGACTGGGGGATGTAAAAGACACTCTTAACGTGCCTCACACCACAGGAATATCTGGAAAGATAATCTTTGGAACCATTAAAAAATCTGGGCTTTGCTGAGGATTGTCAGGAGGGGGGAATTTTTGATTCTCGTGTAGTGTGTGCCCGACATTAGTCGCCGGGACTAGCACCAATTAACTTTCCCATGACTCTCCTCCGGCAGCCGAATTGATGCATTTGCATAATGGCAGTATAAGCGCATTGATAATGCGGTCCTAGTGTTAATGGTGCGCTCTACCCTGTGAGCTACCGGGGCGCCTCGTCAGGGATCAAATTTGAGAAAAACAAATTGTTATTTCACTTCTAGATAAAAACGGCAGTTTCTGTTTGACAGCTAGATGTGAAGATCAAAGTGAGCAGAAACGTAGGCATCTCCCGCTTCCAACATGTCGTGGGGGCACGTCCCCCCCCTGCCCCTCCTTCATCCCTCGTGTTCCCTCCCGCTCTGCGTTGCAAGTGTCAATCCTCGGAGATATTTAAAACAGCTCGTTTTGAAGCCCGCGTTGTTTTTCATCTATCCTCTTGTGAAAAATCTGTCCTTTGATGTTTCCACATCCTCAAAATTGCTCTAATTCCCTTCGCCACTATTTATGAAACTGTTAATTTAGCAATTACTGCAGCGTCGATCTGTCAAAATTACCACTTGTTATGCTATACAGTTTTTTTTTTTGTTTTTTTTAACCTAAGTTTAAAGGGATCTGGAACCTCATTTGAGCGAACAACCAAGCGGACTCTGACAAGGTAATTTGGCGTAAAGATAAAGGCAGAAGCAGACACTTTTAATCTTACGATGTTTGAAGTTTGGCCTGTTTCTGAGTCAGCCCAGATTAAACATGGAGAGCAAGTGTGTGGATAGAAACGTGTGTGTGTGTGTGTGTGAGAGAGAGATAGAGACAGCTGAGGTGGAGGTGCTCCTCCGTTGATGGGTCCTGGTTAAACATGGTATATCTTGTCTTCAGGAAGCAGCGCGATGCATGGCAGCCCCGGCTAATGGGAATCTGCTGCCTGTCATCTATGGCCAGGCCGTTTCATCAGAATGTCAATAAGGGTGGGAAAGAAAGTAGTATGGAGTTTCTGTTGCCTACTGATGAATGCAGCAATGGTGGAAGCAAAAAGGAGAACAGAACAAATGTGGAGCCCGAAGGGGAGGGAAGGCCAGCGCCGACTTGGGGGAGATATAGATTGATGAGGGATTGTTCGCCGGGAATGAGATTTCATAAGAAGCTGTAGATTTTCTCCCTCCAGCTGCAGATATGAAACAGAGTTGTGTCACAAGAGCAGTAATACAACCCCCCCACCCACACACACACACACACACACACACACACACACACACACACACACACACACACACACACACCTGATGTTTACCATGCAGCCTACACCGACAGGGCTCGGCCACGGAGCGAACTCAGACGATTACTGGTTGTGTGTGTGTGAGAGCTGATAGGGCTTTTTTGCCTATGACTAATAGATGAAAGCCTGAAAGAAGTGCAGCTGAATAATTGAGGTCTTATGTAATGATAATTGCGGCCCATAAATAGGGATTCACCTTTGGCAGAGCACAGACTCCATTTCCACGCCGTGTCCTCCCGTTGTGAAGCCGAACAAACTGTTTCCATCTGAGATCATTTTGGCGAGACTCTGCGTCTCTCCTTCATCTCCTCTTTATGTCTCTCTCTGCCCGTCTTCATGTCTTTCAGAGTTTTTTTTTCTTTTTTTTTTTCGTCTGTCTCAGTCCTTGTCAGTTACACACAGACAGACACACACACTCAACATAGTGACAGTTTCAAAGCAGTGCCTTGTGGAAGAGCCGGTATTGAACAGGAGCCTCAGTGAGATTGGTTGCTTTAATTGCTGTCAGAGGCAGGATGGGAGTGGCAGCGAGCTGGAACAGCTGAACACTTTCATTCCAAAACGCTGTTTAGTAAAAAAAAAAGTCTCGCCACCTGAAATGTTTAAAAGCACAGAAGGAGTGAACTTTCATATTAAAAAGGTTGATTCACCCAGATTAGAAAAAACAACTTCCACCTCTACCCCAACTACCCCGCCTGTAGTTAATGTCGCTACGCCTGTCAAGCTTTCCGTTCTCCTACGGTTCATATATCCAGTTTCCAGTGATGGCGGTGGGAGATTTACCACTCAAAATTCGTAGTAATTTTCAAAACGACGGGTCCATAATTTCAGACAGAGATGAACAAAAGCAGGTTTCCCATTTCAGGCTGTGATGATTGATTTTGTTGGCTGTTGCTAACTAGCTAATTAATCCTGTACAGTGTGTAGAAGCCCTACGACTCTAAAAGTCTACTGTTTCCGTCCGCACAGCACTACAGCTACGCCTCTATTTCATTCTAACTTAACCCAGTTTAACTGCTTAGCTCATATATTTGCAGACCAATATTTTGAGACAGAGGTTAGATTTATGCTTTATTATTCATATTTTAAACACTGTGTTCCACTTTTAACCTGAACAAAGAAAAGGGTCTAAGGCCGAGGACTAACCAATGTGTTTGCAGGACCTAACACTATCACGTATAATGTCTTTTGTAGGTTGCTCGAGTGTTAAAATCCAATAAAGAGCAGGTTAGAGCTGCTAATGTTAGCCTACACTTTAACAGATAGGCATAATGATGTGCCCCTTGTCCTTGGCAGTAACTGTTGGGTTACTAATGTAGGTAGGAAGCTAGTTAGTCGGATGTGCTAACATTTGCAGTTTACATTAGAGCAGATAAACACCTTTAATCCATTCCTTACCCATTGTGTTTGAAAAGTAATCCTCCAAACTCTTTAAATGCTGTGAGTTTAACAAATGGAATTAACCTCTATTGTATAGAAAAGGTTTGTATTTATTTGGGTGGACCTTCCCTTTAATACTGAGCTACAACATGCTTTATCCGAGCCTGTAATTGTTTTGTAGAGGGAGATTTCCTTTTTTCCACGTCTCATTTTTGGCCTGTCTTCGGCAGCAGCAACAGCAGGGCAATCG
>CAKALG010011423.1:1540-11548 GCA_916700815.1 Helicolenus hilgendorfi
CAGAGGTCAAGGGACCCCTTTGAAAATGGCGATGCCAGATTTTCCTCTCCAAAATTGAGTGCACGTTTGGAGCGTTATTTAGCTTTTTGGCGACAAGCTAGTATGACATGGTTGGTACCAATGGATTCCTTCATTTTTTTCTAGTTTCAGAAGATGCCAGTATCTATCACTCTAGAAATTAGTGACGTTAAAATGAATTTGCGTTAACCTGTATCGTTAACTTTGACAGCCTTATCAATTACATTTGGCGGAAAACGTATATTGTTCCGGATTATGTTGAACCTTGATGTTTTTTACTAAACCTAACCAAGTAGTTTTGTTTTTAGTTGCATGGGAACGTAATTTTGAAGAAGACAGGGTGGGCCAGGGACAGCATAAGAATTTACAGTTGTAAGCCAATAACTTATTGCCTGGTATAGGAAGTTAAAGGGGTACTCCAGCATTTTAGTATCGCACTTCCATAAAGCTGGGAGACTCACAAGAGACCAATTTAAAATGAAGCAACTGATGCAGACTTACAGCATTGGGCAAACTAAACACAGTGGAGCCTACATTTCCCATATTGCAACTCAATAGAGTCTTCATTTGACTCTCCCTGCCTGGGAAACAACCATATCTTTCAAGCTGTTGTAACAAAGGTTTTCTGTAACAAAGCAGTCTAAAAGCCCCAGTGGAGATAACCCTTCACGGTTATTTTTTAAATTTAGAAAGCTCTTTATTGTTGGAATTCAGTACAATAACTAAAGAGGACATTATACAAGTGTTTTCACGGGCTGAGTAGTGCTCTTCATGATTAGTAATCTTACATTTATGTGTTTATATGTGTCAACCTTTGATATAACTGCAGTGTTGATGTCATTCTAATGTGTGTGTGTATAAAATGTGTTTGCTGTAGTGTGCAGAGCTGCAAGGTGATTTAGAGGCGGGAATAAAAGGTGTATCCTGGTGCACTGATGAAGGTCACAGGCTAAAGCGTTTATACTTGTGTCAGCTGCTCATTAAATTGACTGAGGAGCCTCTGGCATCATATGGTCGTCTTTTTTGTTGTTGTTGTTGTTGCTTTTTCTTGAGTGCAAACCTGAAGCTGTTTACTGTCAGCTGAGCAGAACAGCCTGCTTCACTGCCCCGCTGAAGCCTGAACAAATTCTCTGTTTGCCACCGGGAGACAGTTTTTGTGTACATTAGGTTTGGGAGATTTTGTAAACAAATGGCATAAGTACTCTAAGTACAGCATGTAGTGAGTATGTCTAATGCATCACAAATTAGTGTTTCCAACTGAATACTAATACGTTATTTGGAGGCAAGACTGTCTTGTTTTGGTTCAATCTTGTTTTTGAGAAAATGGAAAACTGCTTATTCGATTTAAAAATTTTCCATCCACAGAATGCAAATCGTGTGGCTGTTTAGTAAAGTGAGAGACAGAAAGGAAAAACAGTCTTCTATCAACATCATAACGAATGTAAAAAAGCCCAAGTTTTCAAACTTTGTGGGGATTTGTTTAAATAGTTATTCTCACTGCTAAGTAAAGACTGTCACTGTGTCTTGTCTGTAAAGAAAGGTCTGATCCTTGGATGGATTATGAAAGTGCACGGGGCCTAAACAGCCAAGTCCCAGAGGGCAGTCCTGACGCAAGATATTAGAACCTGAATAAATCATGTAATGTTGCTGTATCATCCCTGCCCTGATCAATCTCAGCCGATCAATACATCAGTCTTCAGGCATGATATCTGAGGGACAGTAGGGCCAGCAACTGGTCATTAGCATCAGGTGAATGATTGGCTGACAAAGAGGCTCAGTGGGGGAAGAGGGGGCAATTACAGCAGGGGCAACGAGGGGTGAAAAGCATAAATATTGCAAAACGGTCACCCAATAATAGAATTCATGCAATTGCAAATAGCACCCGATCAATTTTACACTATTTGGTAAGCTTTCACATCAACCATCTGCTCCGTGTAAACTCGGGAGATGAGTACTGCTTATTATTTCTTGCCAATAATACCCCTACTCTGGGTCAGTTGTTCATAACAGAATCTGGCTATTCACAGCATGATGTTCAGTTATCTGACAACACCTCATATTGTTCAGTCAGTTTATGAATGCCCGTCGATTCTTATTTTGTTCTGCGGAGCAAAGATAAAGAAAGCAATAATCCTTTGTATTAAAAGTATCGCCATGGCTCCCTCAGTTCCTCAAAGCGCTCTGTGAAATAACAACACACCGTGCTACTAGTCGCTGATTAATTCATGTAACACTTGTTCACAGCACGAACAAAGAGTCGCACTCCACAATCTCACAGGGACTTATTTACTAATTTTTCTCATTAGGGAACATTTTAACTCTACTTTGTATCAATGTGGTTTTTATTGAGCAGATACTGTATATTTTACTCACTTTCCAGGTTTCATTTTAAGGTGAGGATGTACTGAGTGTTACATATTGCATATTCTTTGATAAATTGTTGCTAAGTATTTGGTTATAAGAATCTAATTGCCATATTAACAAATCCCTATATGTGTTTGGTGGCACATCACTCATCACTTGTTGAACATTTTAATTTGGTTTATTTCAAAATTGAGTCGTATTTTTCACGATATCATACGTATCATGATACAGAGGTAACGATTCACTATATTGCGATGTATTGCGATACTGTAAGCAAGGCAATATATTGCGATTTATTAAATCTAATTTTAGGAAAACTGTCATAGTATGAAGAACACACCAGAAATACACCATTTTTAGAAAAGGGCAAAAATAACACATTTATACTGCATGTTTTTTGCCCCAAACTGCATGTGATTATCATAACGTGGGCATATCTGTAAAGTGGAGACTCCTGGGTACCCATAGAACCCATTTTCATTCACATATCTTTATGTCAGAGGTCAAGGGACCTCTATGAAAATGGCTGTTGCAATTTTTTTCTCGCCAAAATTTAGCGTAACTTTGGAGCGTTATTTAGCCTCCTCTGCAACAAGGTAGTACGACAGGGGTGGTACCACTGGATTCCTTAGGGTTTCTAGTTTAAAATAATGCCAGTATCTTTAAAATTGAGCATGCTACAACCTCTGAAAGATCAAATCGCGGCCGGGTCTGACAACAGGCCATCAGATTTTTAAGAGGTTAATTAAAAATCAATAGTGTTTTGGAGAATAACAACCCTAATGAAAGCACAGGTATAAATAATAAAATGAAAGATGGATGAATTCTAACTAGCTTCCTCAGTTTCAGGGTCTTGGTATTGTTCATGCTGAAACTGTGGTTTTAAACTCTGCCTTATGTCCCTTTTATGACTGAAATAGTGCTTCCCCTCACTTAAACAAACAATGAATACATAATTGATCACAACAAAAAACCCTAATAACTCTGGTAATATGTTTCCCTAATCCATATAAATGTTGGTTAACCAGCCTGAAAACATAAATACACCAAGTGAAGGCCTTCAGTTGGCTCCGGGAAAATACAACTTTGAAATTCAATTCAGAGCAATGATGAAACATTGGAGGAAGCCTTGAATTACAGAGGCTGTTCATCAGTGCGAGAAAAAAAGCAATGAATAGCAAACAGCATGTGTTATTGTTAAGGGCTATACTGTACACTGAGTCTGCCTCTACTGTAGTTTGAGATGCGACTTGTGATATATTATTGTTTATTCTGATCAGAGTTAGGGTGAAATATTTGAAATATTGCTTCAGTGTTGCTTAAATCTCCCCTGTGACAGAAATGCTATGTAAACGTCTACACAACCATGCAAATCCACTGACCATCATTACATTTATCGAGCTTCAGCATCAAAGAGTTTGCCTCACACTGAGCTTTCACACTTTTTGACCTTTTGATATGAAGATGTGGCTCAGCGAAGAAGTGAACGAGAACTACACTAAAAGCGAGAGTGGGCAAGTCACCAAGAGTAAAAGTTTGATTTCCGATAAGGGCATTCACAAATAGTATATGGTAATAAGGAGAATGGGTGGCCTAAAAATTACTCTGCCTTGATGCATCAATAGGACAACACTCCTGACACTTCATCATCACAGAGGGACAAACGCACAACCACAGTATCAATCTTGTCCAATCATTATTTGGTGGCTCCAATAATGAAATGTTCAGGTCAATACTTTTATCCTGTTAGACATGTGTGTGGAATTGACATAATTAGCATATCAATTGTTGAGTTATGGACAAAAACGTGTTTTCTGAGGTCACAGTGACCTTTGACCACCAAAATTTGAATCAGTTCATCCTTGAGTCTAAGGACGTTTGTACCAAATTTGTAGAAATGTGTTCAAGGCGTTCCTGAGATATCATGACAATGGGACGGATGTAACGTCACAGTGACCTTGACCTTTGACCATCAAAACTGAATCAGTTGATTCTGGAATCCAAGAGGACATTTGTGACAAATTTGAAGAAATTCCCTCAAGGTACGTACGTCGGATGGACGGACAGACAACCCGAAAACATAATGCTGTCGCCGGCGTGGAGGCATAAGAATACGCGACAGTAGATGATTCGAAAAGTCTTCATACGCGTAAATTTATAATCCTTAACATCCTTAAGAAGAAGCCACCTTTTTGTTACTATGGCAAGAGTCATTCAATTTACAATTACCTCTCCATACAGTAGATATCACTGTATGAGTCCGCCATTCCTGCGCTGGATTCAGATTGCCTTTATAAACACAAGGGATTAAGGGGAAAGGATGCATGTATGTATCCAGCACAGTTTACTGTTCACTCTAAGTGGTATCACATTGCTGCTAATTCAAACTGAAATTTCCATTGTTGAAGTCTTTGTTCAGTATAAAGTCAATGTAGAGGTACAAGTTGCCCTGACTTTGCTCCAGGGAGGTGCAAATTGGGGCATGGTCAGGAGGTCACACTTCTTCTAAAGGTGAAACAAAAATAATTAGCACTAATCCTGAGGTTTTATGACTCAAATTCCTGAAAATGTGGAGAAAAGGAAAGCAATCCATGAGAAATACCAGAACGGTGCACCACTTCTGGCTTAGACACCAAACATACATGTTGGTCAATGCTGTTTATCTGGAGGCATGTAGTCTCACACTGGTGAATATTCTCTTTTTTACTGTGATTTTCTAATATTCATTATGAAATTGAGCAATGTTTTTAAATAGAGCAATGGCAAATTAAAAATCATGGTGCATGGTCATATTTATTAATTGCTATGTGAGGTAATTACTGAGTTAAGTGCCATTAGAGAAATGTAACAGCAGGATTTTGTTCAGTTGTTTGGCTGATTTGAAATTTGTGCACTCTGCTTTGTGGACAATTATTCCAACAAAATTTTGCCACACAGCTGGACTCAGTCATTCTAGCATGAAAACTAAATGAAATAAACAGCTGCAGGCTCATACATTGAGCCATGTATTCAGTTCAGAGCCCATGTAATCCGGAGTTATATTTCTGTTAATCAAGATAACCTTTTTTTCCTAGCCTTTTTCAACACTAAGGCTAAACTCATTTTAATCAAGCAATTTAAAGATAACATAAATGTAACTGAAATGAAATAAATCATTTTGGACTTTTTTTCATTATGCTTAAAGGTGCTAAATGTGAGCATTTCTTTTGCCTCCGCATGAACATACACAAAGCTTCCATTCACATGACGGGTATCGAATGACGTACTCGGTATTGGTGTTAGTATCACTTTAAGGGTACTAGTATTGGTAATGGCAACGTAATTTTTTAAACGATACCCAATCCTAATATATATCATAATTTGGTAGATTATTTCTACATGCTTTTTCTGATATAACTTTTTTTTCAATTTGGCATTAGCACTACAAAAGAGACATAATCCTCACTGGGTAAGTGGGTATAAAAGCCAAAATTGGAGAGGACTGTCTCTTTGACTAACAGGTCAAAAATCACACAAAAAAAAAAAAATCAAATTTTCTTGATTGGCTTTAAATCAAAGGTAAGGGGATATTTTTAATCTAGGAATTATTCTGCCTATGAATTAATGGAAGGTCTTTTGACAGACTGCCGCGCTAATAAGATCAGCATAATGCATAATGGCATGTGACCTTTTACAGTGCTTTTGGCTTCACCTCCAGATTGGAACATTTAGCTGTCGCTGTGGCCAATTATTTCTCAGGTACCTCCTGTTGTGCGGGATAATAACACTTAATTAGCCAGAGAATGCAGGGCGGGCTCTCTCTTTTCTCCCCTCATCTCCCACTCCCTCTATCTCTCTGTCTTTCTCTGTTGGAATGCAGCTCTCCGACAGGGTTTGCAGTGAGAGTCAATCATGTCCACTCTACTGCCTCAACACTCACCTGCACAGTGAGGGGCCGTGGGCCTCTGCAGTCTGGCCAGGCCATAATCAGGGTATTCACAGGTATCATGCTTTCAAGGGACGTGGAGGTCAGACCAGCGCCAGGGGGGAAGGTAGGATGAGGGCCCATCTGCCTCTCTAGCCCCAAAGCTACTCTCATCATCATCATCATCATCATCCAGCAGGGCAGAAACGTTGGAGGAAAGAGGAGCCAGCAGCCAGAGTAGCATTTCAAACTGTGTCGACTCTGAGGTCACATTCAGGAACCTGGACCAGCTAAAGACTAAGAGCCCTATTTAAATGATCTATAGCTCATGGCACAAGTGCATTTAGGAGGTTTCCAACTCCACTTTTGGTAATTTTTCACGTGTTGGCCAATAGCGCAACTGTTTTCTGCTGCCTCAGTATAGCAATGCGGCAACAATGCGCATGACCACACCTAATTTTTAAGACTAACAAGCCCATGGACGCACAGAGGGCGCAAGTACATTTTCTACTTACCCAACGTGGGCACGGGGTGCCAAAATGACAACTGTGTTGGTCTGAAACTAGCTATGTGATTGCTCTGCGCTGTGTGCTGCTTTGCGCCGGGTGTGCCCTAAGATCCTACTGCCATGCTAGCGGCTCAGTGAGGCTGTTCTTAGACACAGTGGTGCATTTAAGCTAACATCAGATTGCTAACACACTCAAAATCATAATGCTAGCCAGAAAACAGGTGTGATGGTTACTGTGGTCACCATCTTAGCTTAGCATGTTAACAGTAAACACAAAGTACAGTTGAAGGTGATGGGAATGCCATTTGTTTTGCAAGTAGTCATTAATAAGCCAAAGTTTGAACTGATGATGGCGCTAGAGGAAAAGTTAAGTACAGATCATCCTGAGCGGGATGTAAATGTCTAAACCATAGACAGTATATAAGAAGTGGACTTAGTCACTGTGACGTCAACCATTGGTTTGTGGACTACAGTTCTGAAGCCTCAAGTTCGGCAATTTGGCCATTGCAATCTTGGTTTTTGGCTGTCGCCATCTTGTTTTTTTACAACCAGAAGTGACATAAGAGGATGCTGAATAAGACATTTTTAGGCGACCAAATGCTACAATTAATTTTTATGAACTGAAAATACACTGAAAGAGTTAAAGTTGTAAGACGAAAACATGGACAACTCCCAGACCAGACAACGCTGTGATAGCGACCTGTCAATCACAAGGCAGCTATGCCCTAAAGCATCCCCTGCTTTATGGTCTATTTTACTCTAAATGGGACCATAATTTACTAAATGAACATCATGCTGTATTGAAGAAGACTTGAAACTAGTAATTGAGACCATAAACTCATGTTTACAATGTTTACTGAGGTAATAAATCAAGTGAGAAGTAGGCTTATTTTCTCACAGACTTCTATACAATCAGACTTCTTTTTGCAACCAGAGGAGTCGCCCCCTGCTGGCTATTAGAAAGAATGCAAGTTTAAGGCACTTCTGCATTTCAGTCATACTGTAACCATAAATGTCAACCTGTCAGAGGATCACCAAAGTCACTAGGATTCATTATTGGAAACCACGAATGTCTATATAAAAGTTCATAGTCATACATCCAATAGTTGTTGAGATATTTCCATCTGGACCAAAGTAGTGGACCGACCAAAACTGGCATAACTAGACCCATGCTGCTGGTATACTATAGCTGAAAATGTTACTGTGCTTCCTGATGAGAGGAAAAGAAAGCAAATCATTGGTAGGAGGAGATAAACAGTAACTGACTGACAATATCACACTAATCATTGTGGTAGATCAGGATTATATCTTAAGCATCTAAAATGGCTTTTATTCTACAAAATAAAAAAATCAACCACTCACAAACTGCAGCATATCTTGCTCATTTTTCTAAGAAGGGCTGATGGTTTCAGAGTGACTATTAATATGACAGATATGATGATATGTGGGTGTTTCCTGTTTCTGCTTGTGTTGACACACTTCATGAACCTGACGTGAATACAACAGTAGGCGACAGTAGCTGTTAAGGATGTTGTCTCATCAGAATCTAACAGACATGCTAAAGCTCACTGCTTGAGTTCACTTTCTGGTCAGCTAACATCACCTTCACTGGTTGGCCAATAACCTCTTCCACTGCAACACCCGAACCCAATCAAACACACATTCCTTCCTTGACATTGACAAAATAACACTCGTTCCTGCATAAGATGAGAATCTCAGACTTTTTTGATCAAGAAAATCAATCAGTGATGCACGGATCTCCTCATGCCCTCTGGTTCACACTTTGTTTACTGTCTCTTATATCTCACACCCTGTCTCCAAACAGCTGGGTGGACAGGACAAAATGTGACTGATTTCCACCTTCATAAAGCTGATTATACAAGCGGTAGGGCTGGGTATCAGTACTCGATCGGTAGCAGCCGAAATAACCGAGTACCAAGTAGTATCGAAACTTCTCCAGTAAAACGATACCTACAATCCACTATTATTGTGCCCAGATCTAGAAAAAAATGACTATTTGTCAGAGCATGTGAGCGGAGTGGAGCGCCAGCGAGCGTGGATTATGAGTGGAAAGATTTTGGAGCTCTGGTACCGGTAAAATTCACATTTTATGTGTGTTATAAAGGAGAACCCTCTTGTAGAGGTGGAGAGAATAAGTGGGAAAAGTATTCTGAAACTTACTACATATTCTTTGAGTGAAAGTCTCAACATGGCGTCAGGATTATCCAATAATAAAATCTGGTAGAGACCTCTCTCTAGACCTCGGTCACAAGTACATGATGCCACATTTTTTCTTACAATAATTTGTGGCCACAAAGAAACATGATCTAAAACTAATAAACCAGAGAGACACTTGAACATGAGCCAATTACACCGTAGATACTGTGACCACTGCTATGTCTAGACAACCAAGGGCCCTTGACTTACGTTGACCAGATGCAATATTTCTAGCGTTATAGTCAGGGGTGGTTCTGCCTCTGTGAATGTGTGGCTCCTCATGAGATGTTCTCAAATGTGAAGGGCATCTAACGTTGGCAGGACGAGAGCACGTTTACCAGCTCTCGTCCAGCCAATTTCAACACGGATTTGTTGTTCGCAATGTAGCATTATCAGGGAAAAAATAAGATGTGTCCGCTGGAGACGTCAATAGTGAGTTTACTGCGTCCCAAACTTATTTTCTATCATCCCCGGGACAACGGGACGCCGCTAGTCTCGAGTCCTAACTGTACCTACGGTACCTGTGGTACTGTAGAAAAACAAGTACCGCCACGTTTTCAGAATTTTAGCATCAACTTGGTACAGAAGCATCGGTTCTCGTGACATCCCTGTGTGAGTGGGTTGTTTGTCTTGAGTGTACAGGACTTTCTGTTGTTTCAGTTTTTTTAAGTTTTTAACACAAAAAGGACGGCCAAGAAAATCTTTTTGCCTCTCCAGGGATAAAAAAACTCTTGACCTATATCTTCTCAGATAGCACTGCAGAGATTTGTAACTTTACCAGACAAACAAAAAAGTCTTTCAGTCCAGCCTAGTGAGTATTTAACAATTACATGTAACTGCACACAAACAATCATCGAGATATGTCACAATTGCATTATGTGAAGCTTTTGTGAAAAAACTGCAGACCTACTGTAATATGTACTTTCTTGTATAAATGCTTCCTGCTGCCACAGTAAATGTTTCTGGTTAAAAAGGCCACTAGAATCAGAATCAGTTC
>CAKALG010011424.1:0-27802 GCA_916700815.1 Helicolenus hilgendorfi
GGGGGGGCGCAGGCCGAGGGGGGGATGGCCACATATGTTGGCTACTTCTCCATGAGAGAAAAAAAGGGTGGAGCTCTGATCAGCTGGGCTACTTGTGATTGGCTGCTGGGTGAGGGTGATATGTGCGGACTGGTCAGAGAAGCTGTCGATCTCTGGTGCAGGAGAAGGAAAACAAAGACAGATGTTTAATTATTAACACATCAAATACTGACAGTGTGTCCCAAATACGCACTAGATATTAATTCTAATGAGGTTTTGAATATGTGGTGTGCTCACAATGGAAAAGAGTCAAAACGAAGAATATTCAAAACAGACAGCATGTGCACCAAATACAGTGTGCTGCCGACGGACTATTCTCCCACAATGCAATGCACAAATTAACCGAGAGGCTGTTCACAGCTGTACATTTTTAAAATAAATTGTGGGTGGCAGTGAGACACCTCTGGAAACATCTTGACAAAAAACAGAGTTAAATTAAATAAAAAAGAAAATAAGATAATAAAAAAAAGATTAAAAAAGGTAAAAGACAATATTTAATTTAAAATAATAGTTTGATAAAATTTCATTGTTGCAGTAGGCCATTTTGAGATTTTGATCAAATTTCATTGTGCACCCCAATATAAAATGTTTCGTCTAAAACAGTATACTATCCTGTTATTATATACTGTATAGAATTAGTATGGCTTTGGGACATGCTGTAAGACTTATCAGGCACACTTAATGTTTGCAGACATGATTGAAAGCCCTCACCCTTGAAGCATTTGGTCTTCTTGAAGTGCTTGTACCATCGACCAAACTCGTGACACTTGGCAGCTGAGACATTTGCATAGTAAGTGCTATTCACAATAGATGATATCATACTCTGAAACAGAGGGGAAAAGACAATAGAAATTCATTACATTTTCCGAGCTCCTGCTATGGGCGGCCTGGGCGTCTCAGCTGTTCACACATCTGATATTAATGAACTCAGATCTGTGTTATTAAAAAGACCCCCAGGTAAATAGGATAATAAAGACAGATGAGTGTGTCAGTGTGGGAGCTCTGTGTGTGCATGTGTGTGCATGCATGTGTGTGTGTGCAATAAAACAAAACACTACAGGTCATCAGAGACTATTCCTCTCTGTCTGTCTGTCTGTCTGTCTGTCTGTCTCTCTCACAGTTTTTCCCTGAAGACCATCCTGTGCAATCTTTACATCTGATTACACCTTTCATCTTCTCATATTTATTTTAATCTGCGTCTTGCAAACAAAAGAGGGGGTAAAAGGAGTGATAGGAAAAGACGGGGGAGGGAGGATTGGCTAGTATCAGATCTGCAGAGAAGGGAAGAAGAGAGAGATAGTGAGCAATTTATGGATGTCCTACGCACCCTCAGGCGAAATAACAGATAGACTAAGTTGATAATTATGAATATTCATAAAAAGGCCTTCCCCAAATACTGCATGATTAATGTAAAATTATTTCTGCAGTTGTGTCTGCGTTTGCTTGATTAAACGATCAAAACCAGAGTTGGATGTTGTTGCTGAATCAGTCAAGGGTGAAGGTAAAGAAGGTAAATACCACAGAGGGAGAGTGATGGACGGATAGAGTAAGGGAGAGTGAGACGGTGGGTGAGGCTGACAGACAGAGGCAGACAGGCTGGCAGTCGAAATAATCAAGATAGGCAGCAGCCCAGGCAGCAGGAAGGCTTTTTAAGAGATAGCCATCTCTCTTTATCTGTTTCTCTCTCGCGCTCTGCCCCCACACCTTATCTACCTCTGCATCTGGACTTCCTGTCTAACTATTGAACCACCACATGCTTACTCTGCCGCATGCGTCAAAGGAGGCAGAAACACACACATGCAGTACACACATCTGCAGAGTATGGAAGGGCACACTTTGAACTTCAGTCCAATTTCTCTTCTTCTCTCTTCTTGTACTGTATGTATGCTCCAGCCCGTTCTCATTCCCAGGGTGTCAAATAAAGACACTTTATCACGGCCGTTGGCGTTCAATACCGCCGCATAAGGCACCTTTTAGCAGCGGTATGAGATGCACCAGGCTTTCCATTAACTACAATGTAAACCCATCCATAGCAACAGTAAACGCTCAGAGAAAGTGCTGTGGTGACATAGTTTAAAGTGCGAAAGAGACAGACAGAGCAGACGGAAGGGGAGGTGGATGGCTCCAACAAACACTAGGCTTTCATCCAGGAGACCGCTGTTCGTGTCCTGTGCGTTACGATTCACTTTAACACTATCAGCTGTTCGTCCGTGTTCTGTGTTCACAACGTCAAGTCACATTTTCAATGTAAAAACGTAGTAATTTTAAGCCCAACCATGTTTTGTTTTTTCCTAAATCTAACTAAGTGGGTTTGTTGCCTAAACATATTTTGTTGTTTTATTTTGTTTAATTCACAACATTAAGCATGTGTTTGCTGTGATCGAAAAGTGACGCCGAGGGGTCTGACAAAGCGTCAGTATGTGACGAGTTGGGATGAGAATGTGTGGGCTCTAAGTGTGTGGTGTGTGTGTGTGTGTGTGTGTGTGTGTGTGTGTGTGTGTGTGTGTGTGTGTGTGTGTGTGTGTGTGTGTGTGTGTGTGTGTGTGTGGCTAATGAGTTACAGTAAATGAGCGTGGGTCAGGGGATAAAGTCACCCGCCTTAGGGCATCATCACATCATTAAAGCTCCTCCTGTATTTCAGTCACACATGTTTGTATTAATTACAAAGCTGGCATTCTTCTGTCATTTCCCGAGCTTTGTTGTGAAGTAAATAAGAGGGATGAACAACATAAAATCAAGATGATCTGCGTTATGTATTTGTGCACTACATTTTCCGAGCTGTGGTTCACTCAAATGTTTTTTGCGGCAGTCCGATGAAGCAACATCCATCACGGCGGCCACAACACAGACCGCTGCTGCACCAGAGAGGTCGTTAATGTACATCCAAAGAATAACAACTGCAGTAAAACCCTCCACTCCACTCTTAATTGGCATTGTGTTTCATGCCTAAGGTCTTTGTGGAACTGAGGAGATGCACTAATGGGGCGAGAGATGTGCTGGATAGACCGTAAGGATAACTATGTCTCAATATATATATATATACATATATAAACATTCAGTTCAGGACTAAAACGTGAATATTTCTAGGATTAATAAAGCTAAACTAAATCTGTCAATCAAGCTGTCAGAAGGTCCCTTGGATGTGAGACCACCAGTTGTGTGTGTGTGTGTGTGTTTATGCGTGTCTTCTGGGCTGGCTGCCAGTCAAAGAGTTCACTGCACCAATATTAATAGCTACAAATCCAGCAGCACTCCAGCCAATCACAGACCTCCTGTTGTTCCCATTTGACGCTGACCTGTTGCCATGGCAGCAGCTCCAGGGGTCAATTTGGGCTGTTAAGGGGACGACAGCTTCGGATAAAGGGATACACCTCTGACTGGTTATAAGAAACTGTCAAACTAAGAGCGAGGAGTTTCGCAACATGTGGGTTACCTTCTAGACACGACCCCTCATCTCTGCTGGAAGCTAGAAACTCAAAGCTACATTAGCTGCTTGCTGCTAATGCTGCAGCCGGTAGCTCCCATGAACTTTGCTGCATTTTTGTTTTAATTTGTTGTCTTTTCGTCTTCATTACTGGAGCACGTATGGCATATGACAGACACACTCATCGACATCGGAAAAAGGAAGCGTGGGGATTGGATGAAGTGCAGCAGCAGACCATGAGACGATCACCGCAACCGAGGTATCTTACGACCAGCCAGCCAGACCAAACGCCAAAAGCAGAGTTGACAGCCCCAGGAGTGGACTACTGGTTTTATTTTGTCATGTTTTTCTTGTGTAGCATAAATGGACTACGCTACAACTGACCCAATGACAATAAATTATCCTTGAATCCTTACCACACCTACATTTCTGACCAGACTGTCTGCGGTCTAGTTGCACTGCGGTAATTGGGGCTCTCCTTGACCAAAGTAATTCTTAGTCGACTTAAGGCTCTGACAGACTACTGCTCCATGCTGGTGTTGAGATTTATTTCCTCTCACACAGGCGCAGAACGTACTTGCCAATTGTCTGTCGGCTGTAGTCTTTGTAGTGTGTTAAAATGCAACTTGTCGGCCAAGACAAAGGCCGGCGCCTAAGAGGGGGCTGCCTAGTGGTGATGCAGGCATCCAGATACTATTGATAAGGGAAAATATTGTTATTCTATTGTGATATTAAAGGCCCATTTCATTGCCCAGCCCTAGTGAACCATCAATAAGATGTTAACATCATTCACATCTGCCAGAGGAGAGTTCTGACCACAGGAGGTCCACTGAGATACGAGCCCATCAAAATATTACTGTAGCTCCTCTTGTACCACCGAGTCCATTTATTCTAAAATAACACGATTCCGTCCTTCTGCCCAGCTCTTCCCCTCTCTGCTCCTACCTGTGCCAGGTAAATCACAGTCCTGTCTCCTCCATGTTCTGCTCAGCTGAGCTCTGCTGTTATTCAGTTTGCCAAGAAGCCTCTCTATGTCCCTGCTGTCAGATCAGACCTGAGATATGGCTGAGAGCCCGTTCTGCCGTTCTGATGCGCAACCAGGCAGAAAACTCGGCTGTGTATCAATCAATCCTAACATTACTGCACTACAGCTATGGTCTACATCTAAGGGGGTGTCTTCCCGAGGATTGGTTGGTTATGAAAGAGACCTACAGCACAAATTATAGATTAAGGGTCCTAAAAATGCTGGGTTAAATTACAACTATATTTTGTAGGGGCGGGAATCATCAGAGGCCCCACGATACAATATTATCGCGATACAATCTTATTGTGATTTTGCGATATGAGATATGAGTATTACGATAAGATATATTACGAAACATTGCAATTCATTACATTATTTTGTCAACATCTGTTCTATCTAATAAGATACAGTTTTCACTCTGTTCATCTCAGAGTTTTCACTCACATATCTTGAGGTCAGAGGTCAAGGGACCCCTTTGAAAATGGCCATGCCAGTTTTTTTCTCACCAAAATTGAGCGTAACATTGGTGCGTTATGTAGCACTCTCCCCAACAAGCTAACTCCATTGGTTGGTACCAATCGAGTCCTTAAGTTCTCTAGTTTCATATCAGTATCTTCGCTCAAGCTTTAAGACTGAGCCCGCCGCTAGTGGGCCGTTGCATTGTTAAGAAGTTAATGGTTTATATAAAGATCGATACTCAACGCCTGTCTATCAATACAATATCGCCTCACAAATTATTGCGATACCATGCTGTGTTGATTTTTTTCCTCCATCCCTAACTTTTGGGATTTCACGTGAGCCTCATTACAAAAGGAAATCAATTTGTTCTGCCTCTCAATGTGTGATTGTTTGCCAATAATACAGTTTTAGAGAGAATCATTTTGAAACTGTGAAAAAGTCCTGATTTGGCTATCGTAGCACTGCAATAACAGAGTGTTCCTCATTAAGACAGTTCTCATAAATTCCCTTCCCCAGAAATGTATTCAGTGTTCATTTGGCAGGTACAGTACAACGCTTGAAAATGTAATTTCTTGGTTTGATTGCTGTTCCCTTGAGGGATGTGTCACTTTGTCACTGAATCCTTTTACGAGAGAAAGGACTTCATCAAAAAAGAAATGCTACAAATATGCCTGCAGGTTGGCCCGGTGCCCTTGCTGAAAGGTACGAGTGAGAGGGGAGAACGGGGGCATTAATTTCATCACGGCACAGATCTTATAGTGGTGTTGGCAGCAGTGATTGGACTTAATGCCCTGCCAGAACTCTCACACACACAGATTAACAGAGCGCCAGTAAAACCTGAGGGAGTCCTCAGATAGAGCCTGCTGCAGTTCACTTCCTCACACACATACACACATGAACAGAAACATCAAATTTGGCACCACAATTCTTCACGAGTTTGGATAAATTGTTAAACAAATTTAACTGTCAAACTGGTAGATAATTCGACCGTCACTGACATTGTATAATTTCATAAATAACATGCGCACAGATACAAACACATATGCCCGTGCTGCACTGAGCTTGAAGACTGGTGATTACTTGGACACTTTTTCATAACACACTGGGAATAAATTATCATAATGTTTTTTTTTTTTTAGCTCATTGTCATTTCAAATGTAGCTGCTTCATTTATCAGCGCCAGTGCAGTCTGAATATTACTGCGACTTCTTCCCTCTGCCTCCCGAATATCTCCATGCCTATTTACCCTATATGCAGGATTAATCAAAAGCATCTGATATTTAAGTTCACTGCATTCATAATGCCTCCGTTGGCTGTCCTATTTGATTATATGCTAATGAGTCCCAGTTTGGATGTGATTAATTGTGTGGTTGGTGAAATGAGCTCTGAACAGACATCTGGGATAAACAGACTTGTTGGTCGGGGAAAACGCAGAGGCTGATGCTTAATACACAAGCCAGCGTCTCTGGGATTTTACTAACATTTAACAAAATAACCTTCCACAACTCATTCACTGCTGCCAAGGAGGTGTGAAGGACAGTCAGGACAAAAAGAGGCAAAGAGACCAAAAGGGATGACACGGTTGCAAGTACTCACTATGCACATATACATAACACCCTGTGATACTTCCTCTCCTGTAAATCTCAAAAAAAGGAAGGAGGATCCGTCCATTTACAGTAAACGTTTCAGTTTCAGTACCGCTACCAGAATTGACACTGTGACTCTGCCCTGAATACCCAGAAGTGGGCCATTCAAAGTTCAGTTAAATGCTTAATTTAGTCACAATTCTTTCAATGAACCTTGACTAATCTGCCCGAAATCCCCAGATTAGTGTAGTGACGGGAAGAGACTCTGATCACCGAAATGTCTTCAGTCTTCCCCACACCATTGATTTCTCAACAGGCTCCAAGAAGAGCAGTTTCATTCGTTCGGTTTCTGTTTCAGGATGAGACAAGACAGAATGTATATTCCTGCATAGCATCATGCGGATATATGACTTCACTAAGCCACTCCTCCAGATTGAGCCCCAAAATGAGGGGATGCTTTTTTGTGTGCCTTGTGGTTGAGAGTTAGATGAGAACATTGGTACACTCTGGTACACTCTCACCAATTAGCTTTGCTTAGTTTAGCATAAAGCCTGGAAGCAGCCTGGCTCTGTCCATTGGTAACAAAACCAGCACCTCTAAAGATCACTAATGAATAGGGCTGTCCTAAATACAATTTTTTGGGCTTGGAAGCTTTGGTGAGACGTATTCAGAATCAGAATCAGAATCAGAATGGTGGTTATTGCCAGGTGTAAGAGGTATACACTAGGAATTTGCTTTGGTTATGTTGGTGCAAGTTAAACAGTATAATAACAAAAGAATAGATAAAAACGTTAGAATAAAATTAGATAAGAATAAAAAAATTGAAATTCTACCAATATACAATATACAAAATCAACTATAAACAAAAATAACCGTGATATAAACAGATAGTGCAAATATTGTCGGAGTGCAAACAATCAGGTATCAGAGGGAGAGAGAGGGATACAGTAGGGGGTGGTATGAGAGTGTATGAGAGAGGGGGAGAGTCAGCGTTGGCGGGGCAATAGTGTGTGTGTGTGTGTGTGTGTGTGTGTGTGTGTGTGTGTGTGTGTGTGTGTGTGTGTGTGTGTGTGAGGGAGAGGCAGTCACAGGGGGGCGGAGGGGCTGTTGGAGAGCCACACTGCCATGGGAAAAATGTTTTTGTGGCATGAGGTTTTGGTCCTGATAGACCTTAACCTTCTACCAGATGGCAGAGTCTGAAATAGATGGTGTCCAGGATGGGAGGATTCGAAGCTTCGCGGCGCAGCAGGCTGACATGTTCTTCAGTCTGTCTGTCTCCATCTCCCTCGTTTCAGTGCCTGGGACAATGCCGCTGCCGCACTAATGTACACACACACACACCTCTACACATAACAAACAGAGATATCCGTCTGAGAATAACTAAAAATAATTCATGTTGAATATGAATAATGAATAATGTTGTGGGAGTATTCCTTATTTCATGGGCTATTTGGGGATTTAAACATCATTACATACTTATGTATATATGTTTATAAAAATTAAGCATTCAAATATTGATTTGGAGGTCGATTACCATGGCAATGGTCAAAGCTTTGAAGCATTCGTGTCAGCCCTACTAATGAACACTTTTTATCTTGGTTGCTTAATCTGTACTAAAAATGACAAGTTGTGAGAAACAGAAAGGTTTTTAGAGGTTAACACACAAAAAAGCATCACCTAATTCTGGGGCTCAATCTGGGGGAGTGGCTTAGGGAGGTCACATACTTACATGATGCTATGCAGGTATATAAAATCCCAAAATGTCAAATAAATTCCTTTAACAGTTGGATCCAAGAGTTCAGTGAAATGCCGTTTACTTGTGACTTGTATCTTGAAGTAAATGTATTGTAAAAGCACATTACTGTGGCAATAAAAAGTCAAATTCAAATTTAAAATGGAACAAAATGACTGTAGTTGGCAATTTCTGCATTTTGAATTTGGTTTCAAGTTGGCAAAAACACCAAAGTCTGAACAAATCTCTTATCAAATCTCTCATCTCTCCTCTTGTATTAACAAATGCACAAAATATTCAGGTAGCAGGCCTTGCATAATGTTCTATCCGGCAGTGACAGTCTCCCCAGTTGGAATGACAAACATTGCCAGCAGCAGATTATATCAGCTGCAGCCTGTAGTTAATTAACGGTAATTCCCTAAGTACCTTACCCAGAGGCCAGACTGAAACTTTGGTTATTGTTTATTGTTGTGAACACAAAACTGCAGTGTTCATGCATTTTCATCCAAAAGGTGATTATAGACCTCAAATCAGTTTTGATTAAAAGGCAGTGTTGGTAGTGCTGTTCACAATACATTTGTGTTATATTTGTTGAAATTCTCATTACATCCTGACAGCAATCAATAAATCAAATGCTCTGACAAAAGAAAGAAAAAAAATCTTGTCGTAGGACTGTAATAAACCCGTCTAATCATTTCAGAAAAAATGAAATGTTACCTGCCTATCTACCTACTTAATGTGCATCACCGGAGTCTTCCACAAGTTGCTAGCTTGACAGCTGTGAGTACTAACAATAACCATGTTTGTTGTTTATGTTCACAATGGACATTTTTGGGAGTGGCTTTGGAGGGAGGCCCAAACGGACGGACTGTCAGTGTTTCATTGGAAAAGAGTTGGCAACACTGGGCTGGGTTTTTCGGTTGGATGATTTTTATAATCTACTAGAGTTCCTTAGCATTACCAATCCGACCTCTAATTATAACTTCTTTTTTTTAGAAATGTTGAAAGCTGAACCTAAATATATTTGATAAGGGATTTGAAAGGATTCAGATTCAATAAAATCTTAGAGAACATAATCCCTTACCAATACAGATCAATCAATACAGTTTTCAGAGAAAATGGTACTGACAGAAGATTATACAGTAGTATGGGCATAATGCAGCCAGACAAGATGTATATCTAAGAGGAAAAGTGGGGTTCTTCCTGTCTGCCATTTTTCTTGGAAAGATAAACATCCTTTTCCACACACAGGGAAATTTTATTTTTTCTCTGATAACCTCAGAAAATGCCATGATAAGGCAGAAAAAAGAAATCTAAATGCTTGTAAGTAAACGAGAAAAAAACACCATATCAATGCATGGCTGACTTAAAGAGAACTTGATAAGAGATTTGACAGATGCTGTTAAAGTGTGTGTGTGTGCGTGTGTGTGTGTGTGTGTGTGCGTGTGTGTGTGTGTGTGTGTGTGTGTGTGTGTGTGTGTGTGTGTGTGTGTGTGTGTGTGTGTTTGATGGGAAGATAAGAGAAAGAAAGAGAGTAAACAGAGAATGCAAGAAGGATGAGTACTGATTTTGCTGGAGGAGCAGAATGAAATATCTTGAGAGCTAAAGCAGGCGAGAAAAGTGCAAACACATCAAAGATTCCCAATGCGGAGACAGGAACTGAAATTGTTAGACACTAGCAATGGAAATACACTTCCCAACACACACACACACACACACTAAGTATGCTTACAGTTGTTACTGTTGAAGGGGAAGTAGAACACAGCGTAGAGGAAGCCAGAGAGGCTAACATTATTGTATGCAGGCAAACATGAATATCAACGGCATACGGACCTCATTTTCTTTTCTGCACGTCTAATCCCAATTAGGCTGTAGTTAGAGGATATTTATGTGATCATGAGGCAGACAAATACACACCAATATAGATGCAAACTTGAACCCACAGGTAGAGATTCACGTTTACATTTTGGGACATTAGCCAAAGCCGATATCCAAATTGAGTTACGGTAAGTGAGCGGGTGCAGCCTCTGGTTGTCGATGAACACTGCCCCGATAACACTTCTCTGGCACAAGAAAATAAAATGCAATCAATGACACATTCGCAGCAGCAAAGGGGGTCTAGATTGCACTAAGACCCTTCTTGATTTGGCTGTGTGTTTCAGTGTTTCGAGTTGGTGGTGAAGTTGTTCAGTAAAGTTGTGAGGACGCCTGCCGCTAATTTTAACGAGACACTGCCAAAACTGAAAGATGCAACAGCAGGTGAAGTACGACACTACTAGATTTCTGTTGTGGATTTCAATGCGTGAAAACACCAACATGGTGTTAAACAAATCCATTCCAGTGCACTAGCTGTTTTGAATTGATTAATCATTTGGTCTATTAAACACCAGAAAACTGCAAACAAATGCTCATCACAATTTCCTAGAGCCCAAGATCACGTCTTCAGAGGCCCTATACTACAAAGCGAGTTCAACATACTCATGTTATCTTTTCGTTTTGTTCGCTTAACTAACCCTAACAACTTCTAATCTGTCCTACAACTGTGGTTATCAACTCGATAATTTAACCCAGGGCTTCTCAATCTGGCTATGAGCTATAAATTAAACACATAATCCAGACTAAAAGTAACAGTTGAAGCTGCCAAATGCAGGAAAAACAGCTGAAAAAAGAAAAAGTTAATAATTAACCATTTAACCGTTAACCGACATTAAGCATTTTAACTGATTAACGTTATCGGTTAAAAGTAATATTAATAATTAATTAAAAAGCTGAGAAAAACTCATAGGAGCGGCTCGTCACTTTAAGGAGAAAAGCTGGCCCACCTTAAGAGAGTCTGAGCCAGGGTTACAGATACAGGAAGTTGGCTCAGCTGAGGAATTGTAGCCTCGCAGCATTTATTCACCAACAAATAAACTGCACACACACTGTCTGCTACACCTACTGTACATTCACAGCTGTAATGCCACAACAAACCCACACTGCCCGCCTCCACACACACACACGTTCTGTCGGAAACTCGCTAAAGTTACGCCGCGCTGACAGAGCGTATGTGTGTGGCGGCGAGCACAAAGCTACCAGCAGAGCTACAGCAGCTAACATAGCGCAAACACACACACTGTTTGTCGGACACTTGCTATCGTTAATCCTGGCAGACACACAGCAGACAACCTGCTAAACTAAAGTAAATGCGCGGTGGAGACTTTTACTGGGAAAGTGGTTGGCTTACTGAATTTGTCAGTTTAAACTGTGTTGTTTTTAGCCTGGATTATGACTCTAACTTCTTTGCATTTATGTAATATTATCATACGATCCGAGCTTTAATTGGCCAGTAGGCGGTGCTTTTATACGAGTTGATCTCTTATCTGGAACATAACCTGCTACCAGAGCAGGTCAGGTGTTCAGCATAAGTAACCATCGTGATCTACCCCAGTAAGAAGTGCACCACCGTCATAGGACGGAAAACCCAGGGTTAAACCTGAAGTTACCTCGCTAACTCCAAATCCTGCTTTGTAGTACAGGCTTCAGATGTCTAGTTTGATCCAAACAAAAACCAACATATATTAAATATATATTATAATTTAAGACAAGGTAAGGCAGCAAATCATCACATTTTGGAAGCTGTAACCATCAAATGACTTAAACGATTAATTTATTATTATTAACAGTTGATAACTGACTGACTAATCGTTGCAGCTCTACAGAGAACAGTTTGTGTTTTACTGTATGTTGACATTGGTTTGAGCTGTGATTAGTCATTATTGCTGTTGCAATAATAACTAAGAAGACAAGGGTGTTTTAGTCTTGTATGGCACAGAAGCCATTATGCATTGCTCTTACCACTGATGTTGAACAATAGTCCAGTAGCTAAAACAACTGTGAAAAAATACAGACTGCACTGAAGATGTTTCACTTTGGTTATGAACTAAATCAGGACTAACAAAATGATGGTCTTGCAATAATTTTAGGACTTGCTTCCTGAATTTTCACATACTTTATTTTGGATTGTGCAGCTGAATTGCTTCACTCCAAAGGGGGTGTCCGTTCATATGAAATTGACAGGAAATTGTTAGATTTTCCTATATGTGAAATCAACATTTCATTGTTCCAATAAAAAACACAATTTCTTCACAGGTCGAAAGTGAGCATGGCTCAAATACCCCCGCTCACCGCTTGACCCTTGCTAAAGTAGGGCCCAAGGTTTTGGCCTTTTGGCAAACTTTCAGAAATTTTAGGCACCCTTCTAACCCCTAAAAGGCACAACTAGACCACACCGTCAATCATCATACCAAATTTTAAGTTTATAAGTTGAATAGTTTTCGAGTTCTGCTCCGGAAACGAAAGTGTGACACACGAACGGACTGAAGGACGGACGGACGAACGGACACGAGTAGCGCTATATACCCCCATACGTTGTCGTGGGGGTATAATAAGCAATTCAAATCTGCAAGAAACTAAGGGAACATGAAATGAATGACAGGGACAGATGCATACTAACACACTGGGATATTCTGGAAGTCAGAGATAGAGAGGATTTAGTATTATGTTTATAGATGCTAGCCATGGAGCATATTTAGTATTGCAATGAGGACAAAGAAGCCATTTTTAACCTCTAAGCACTTCAAGTCTCTAAAAACAGGATAAAGCAAGCAACAAACACTAAATGCTTACAGGCAATCACAAGTCCTATCACAGCAATCAGTTTCGTTTTTGACAAAGGGAGATGACTACACAGGTGGAAATTTTCCGAGACCAGTCACACTGCTTATACAGTACTAAGGGTTTCCACATTTCCTCATACCTGCAGTATGAGATAATCAAGTCTTCCGGGACTCAAGGGAGGCTTACACTGGAAAAATGTCACAACTAAGTTGTGGATTAATGAGGAATTCACCCACAGCTATAGACACTAAATTCAAGAAAACATAATACTGAAACTTGTGGAAGAGAATCAGTCTTAATCTTAAAAGGTAATTTCACCCATATTATATAAAATCATATAAGACATATTTTCTCACTTAAATCTAGTCACCTTTTATAGGGACTATTTCTTCATTAGAAAGCAGTTTCAGGATGTCCTCGTGGCCTACGGGTTTAAAGCTGACCGTGTAATAGCAGGAACCGCTTCAAGCCTGTTTGAGGAAATTGTTGCACGTTATTCCCCCTCTCTCTTCCCTCATTTCCTGTCAACTCTATCCTTCTTTATCTAATAAAAGGAAAATTTTTCCTAGAAGTACTTTTGAAAAAGTCAATAAACACTGTTCACACGAAGGTCTGTGGATTATCCTGAGTAAGTGGGACATTGTTTCTGTGTTTTACAATGAATTGAGCACCACACTAAACTACAAAAAAGCCCTTCACAACTATCAAGGGCTACAACTAACATCATAATCATCGATTGAACTGCTGAAATGCTCTTTTCTCAATTAACTGATTAATCATCGTGTCTATGAAACGCCAGACAATGGTGAAATAATTGCTCAGGGACCAGGGTGACAAACTCAAAATGCTTGTTTCATCCAAACAAGTAGATATTCAGTTCATTATCACAGCCTAAGAGAAACATCAAATCCTCACATTTGAATATCTGGAAGAAGAGATTGTTCTGCATTTGTGCTTGGAAATCACTGAAATGATTAAATAATTATCAGAGTAATTGCCAATTCATATTCTTTTATCTGGCCAGCTAATTGTTTCAGCTCTACTCTTGTAACATCTCGAAATCTCTGCAAATAAAACCAGAACTTTCTGCATGCCGGCTACATGCGTCTAGGGCCGCCACTAACGATTATTTTCATTGTCGATTAACCTGTCGATTATTTTCTCAATTAATGGTTTAGTTGTTTGGTTTATAAAATGTCAGAAAATGTGAAAAATGTTCATCAGTGTTTCCCAAAGCCTAAGATGATGTCCTCAAATGTCTTGTTTTGTCCACAACTCAAAGATATTCATTATTACTGTCATAGAGGAGTAAAGAAACCAGAAAATATTCACATTTAAGAAGCTGAAATCAGAGGTTTTGACCATTTATTCTTAAACGATTACTCAAACCAACTAATCGATTATCAAATTAGTTGTCAATTAATTCAATAGTTGACACCTAATCGATTAATCGTTTCAGTTCTACATGCCACTATTCACATGTGGAAAATATGTGTTTTTGCAAGATATTATTAATGTCTCTGGAGATCAGATGTCGACGTTTGGGGGTGATGAGACATGGTGCACAAGCGGAGAGTGGGTTATACATCACACAGCCTTTGACACATCATGACATGTCTTGATTTAGACCCTCATCCTCCCACTTTTCCTCACAGCAGCCATATCCAATGGAACAAATGAAGATGTCAGGTTGGTTTGACAAAGCGCCCCAGTATCCTCCACACGCACCCCTCATCTCTCTGTAATGGGGATAATCAGACCTACGTGGCTCCAAAATAAACCACCCTGATGCTGTGGCCTACATCCTGACAAAACTAAATCTATCAATGGCCAAATGTTGCACAAGTTTGACTCATGCTAATACAATGTTTGTTGGTCAAACAGTGACTTGGAGGGCTTTAAGGTGTTCAGCTCAGAACATCTTCAAGCCGAGAGACTAAAACGGGCGGTGGTTAGCCATTATCAGCACATTTGTCTGTGTGAACCCACAAAAATGTCACATAGAGCAGTGTCATGTCAGCCTCATAACCCAACACCTTATTCAGCATTCATTCAACTGAATTAAAGTTGGTCAAACAAACTCAATTCAAACCTACTACATAATATTATGTCTACAAAACTAATTTGCACAAGTAATAACAGGATGAATTAATTATTTAAATCAAAGAATTGTGCTGTATTCTCAGGTACAGCAGAGATTTAGAGCTGGAATTATTTGTGCTGCTTGAACAGGGGACTGTCTCCGACATGATTGTATTATTTGATAAGATTTAAGTCATGAATACACCTAAGTAAAATTTCCAAGCAGCTTTTGCAATGCCAACACCACCAGCACAAACAATCGATGGGGAACAACAGAAAAGTCATTAGTAATAAAACTCATTTGATGTACGTAATGAAATGACAGCAGGGAATCTGCTGTTGGGATTTCCTTGTTGGTTTCCAGAAATCCACATCAAAAGCAGTTATGTGATCTGTTTACAAGCGCTCAAGTAAATTACACATATAAATGGTGGACTGATAATGTTCCAAAAAGAAAAACCCCAAAAAACGTTCCGGAGGTTGCACGGCATTTCCGAAAGATTGCATGACAATCGGTGTTTAAAATACAACGACATGTAAACTATTTTCTTTGTCTGCCAAGCCATAGTGGCTGCTGCTGCTGCTCTGGCCAATTACACAGTTTTCCCTCCAGTTAGTCCAAACAAAACACTGCTGCCGCTCGTTTAGAGGACAATTTAAACTTTCATGAGATGCCTATAAGATGAGTCGCTGCTGCATAATATCAGCGGGACAGACAGCGGCTAAAAAAAGAAATGCATTTACACGGAAAGGTCACAGATTATCAATTAAGCATACCATCATACCATACTTTCTTTACTCCGAGACAGCCATTAGTCTCTGAAACTCAGTGTGTACAGACTAGAGACTTGCTCGTGTTAGAGAAAATAAACTACATTGAATATTACGGTTAAATTAACATAATCAGAGTACAAACTTTACTGTTGATTTGAAAAGTCAGACTTTAGTGTGATTGAATGGAGGACGGAACTTCTGATTAACAACGATCAAAATTATTCTTATTTGCTCAAAAGAGAGTAGTGGCAGTTAATGTGGATATGGCATTTGTCAGGCTATCATTACCACATGAATGCACTAGAAGACATTAACACTTTTGAGATCAGTGTGTGTATCAATTAATGAAATAAATATTTCTGGAAGCATGTTTGACATGATGGATTAGCTATCAAAACCATTTCTGCAAGGAGATTTTTTTTCACTTCAACAAAAGTAATGAAGATAGACGTCTGACTGGCTTTCAATGTGCTGTAGAAATAGTTAAGAGATGTAAAGCAGCATGCAGTCTAGTGCGTTAAAAAGTGCTTAAAAGACTAAACGCTGAACTCTTACTACTACTCTATGAATACAATTTCAGGAAAACAGTAAGGTTCAACATGCTAGGAATTATATTATCATAAAAAGGCTACATGGTTTTCTATTGATTGATTCATTATAGTCACACAGCTTTCAGAAAATACATCAAGTATCGTTTGATGTCCTGCCACGCAAACGATCTGAATAAATGTGAGTGGCTATATACAGTACATCCAAATATACTGTAGTCACATTGCAACTGGAGAGGCTGTCGACAGACACTTACAAGACATCCATATAAATGAAAGACGCAGAGCCTCTGTTCTTAATGCGGAACTTAAAGGCAATTTTCATCCCTATTTCCACACTGTCGTATCACTCTGCTTTCAGTTGCTCCTGTTTCAAGACGCCGCCGTCAACACTGCTGATTAAGTAGGCTAGTAATACAGTTTGTCAGGTCTGCACTCAGTCTACCAATCAGACACAGACAGGTCACAAATTAAAGGGATGACTATAGAGGAGGAACAGAATTAATGCAGATTCTTCCATACAAGGTGTAAGGGGTCAATGAATGATGTGATGAGCATGGAAATGATGTAAATTATATGCTACGCCCTTTGCCCTTTCTCAACCTAACTGACCCCCAAATATAATGAAGAGCAGGATGAGCCGCCTGCACTCCTGATAGCACCCACGACAGGCTTCCATGCAGTGGGAAAATACAACACTGTGGATGTAACATCCCAAACGAATGTAGTTAGTTTATAATGAGCTCTTTAGAAGTGATGCTCAGTTAGGTAGTAAGTTTACATTATAGCACATAAACACAAGGTTTAATCCATTCCCAACACTTTTGCTCGTGTTTTTTTAATGGTCTTGGAAGACTACAAAATATACACCATCCTCCAAACTCTTTAAATGCAGAGTATCGCTCTTACTGCAGCACCGTTTCCATGTTTGTAGAAGTCCAAAGGTTGACAGGCCTGCCATGCATAGTTATTGTTGCTTAGCTATGATCGGACAATCGCTATCAATTGAACACCTATGCAAGTCTTTGGACGGGCTGTCACCACAACACCAAATGAAGGGAAGGAATACTGATGTTTGAGCACAAATGGTGTTTTTGGAGCACCAGAGACATGGAGAATCTATGCCAAGAAGCACTGAAGCTGTTCAGGAAGCTTGCTGAGATACTTTTTCCTTTCATTTATCATCCATCTGTAACACAATCCCAATCCAGCTAGCACTTTAACAGAGCAACAGGTGAGCACAAAACAGTGAAGAATAATTCTGAATACTTGGATTGTGGATACAAATATAAAACAAACAGGTTCAAGTGTCAAAGTCAAACACATAAGCCATTATATTTGCGTATGTAAGTGTGTGTTGTTAACAGTAACACACAGTATTGTACTGTTGTAGCTCCTTCCCCACACCCTCTTCTTGACTCATTGCCACGAGCAGACAGAAACCTTGGGGAGACTGTGAAAGCCCTAATGACATCATCAACCATAGCCAGCTACCTGCAGCAGTGCCATCCGACGGTCCATTCAGCTGAGCCAGCACCTCTGCTCGGCTGATGTATAGCAGCTGTCGAGCACTCCCCCTCTTCATCCCGCACATTATCATTTCATTGCACCCGTGCAACACACACATATACAACCACGCACACATGCGTTGGAAGTCTGAGGGAGGGAGGCTACTTAAGATCTGTAAGAAATATCAATATAAACACCGTCCTGTTGTCCTACAACCAATGTTTTTAACTACTTCCATTAGCATTACTCCAGTGAGGTTTAGTTCACATGGGTGTATGGCATCATCCATAGCAGGAAGTCATTAGATTGGATCAATAGTCTATTCCCTACGGACGAAGACCAGCCACAGTGGGGCACAGCAGCAGGGCAGGATTGAGTTAGTGCAAGGGAAGCAAAGAGAAACGACACGGTATCATACCTTTATTATGTTATTAGATTACAGCCCAGCCAGACGCTGATACAACAAGACTAGCAGGGGACGTGTTCATACGATTATAGTCCAGGATCAGATAACAAAAGCAGTATGGGACAGCTGAACAGAGTCTACGAGGCACTAGAAACCTTGTGATACGACCGCAGGCAGCCATATGGTGGTGATATTGTTAACAGACTTTTAATTAGTTCAGCCGAGGAGCCAATCAAAAAGTAAAACTTGCTAAGCTGGAAATCTAGTAAAGAGAGGTAATGACCGACACTTCCACACGACCAGGAAAACCCATATCCTGAATAACGCACGCACACACTCCTGTAAAAGGGAACAGGATACGTATGAAGACGGATTTTTGTTGGCTGGATCCATTTCCTGTCTCTTTGCAGAATGCGATCAATATTATTTTACAGATTAAGCACCAGAGCGAGGAGACAGGGGTAAGCAGCGGACGTAGAGAAGCAGTGTGAGTCAGAGAACAACGTCTGCAGGTGCCATTTTGAAACAAGTTCACATTAGAAATAGAAATATATTAGGACTAAAGACGATTGCTGTTGACTGGGTAGGGCGCAGATCACAAGTGATGTGGTTAACTAGAACATTGTCACCTCCTCCAGGGTTAACATACAGGAAATACAAAAAAGGAAGTGCATGTGTGTGAGAGAGTGAGAGAGAGAGAGAGAGAGAGAGAGAGAGAGAGAGAGACTGGGGGGAGACAAAGTTACATTGTCTTTTTGATAAGGATAATCTACTGAATTCGAATATGACAAAAATCAATTTATGTTTTAGATTAACCTAATTTGTTCAAATCAATTCATCAATTAATAACTATAGCTGAAACAATTCCAGGAAATTAATCGTCAACAAAATTAATAATTGATTAAGTTAATTTCTCAAGAAAAAAGCAAATAATTCACTAGTTACAGTGTCTTAAACTTGAGGACTTTCTGTTATTTGTTGTCTTCTATGATAGGAAATGTAATATCTTTGGGTTTTGGACTGCTTGTTGGACAAAACAAGACATGAATGCGTTAACTCGGGCTCTGGGAAACTGTGATGGGCATAAACTGCTGTCTGACATTTTATAGGCCAAACAATTAGTCGAGAAAATAACTGACAGATTAATCGACAAATTAAATAATAGCTGCGTTAGCTTAAAATAAAAAGTCGGTTATGCTTGAAAAATTTGTCAACACAAATAAGAATATTTCATTACCAGGTCTATGCATTATGAAACATGCTGTATGCGATTAGTAAGGAAGGACATGAGCTATTGAAACAAACTAATTAGCCAAAATAGAGGGGTAGATTGGGTGAACCAGAGCTAAAACCCTTTTTCTGAAACTCTTCTGCAAGTCGAAATGATTTTGGCTGCCGTTAAAATTGAATTTGATTGAAACCTCTATAGAATAGCACAATAGGGGCTGTCAAACACATCTTCTGTTCCATATTGTAAAATACTGTGGGAGGCACATTTCACCATCACAACCAATTGTGTCAAACAATGACGGCAGTTAATTGGCAGAAAGCTACTATCAGAGCCTTCAGATACTTTTGATTGCATTCTTTCCACCCTCCAATTACTTTCCTCAGAACCTATCTCTGAGGACAGAAAGTATGAGTTAATTTGCAAGCACACAATGGCACAGTCCATTAAGACTGCAGGCTCATTCGTTCGCAGTTTTAGCAGCTTAAGCAGACAGAAGGGGACACAGTCTCAGTCGCCCTCTTCCTCCCATTTGGAATCATAATCATGATTTTACTTTCTCATTTCTCCCTGCAGTCGGTCCTGACAGGACGACTGACGACTTCAGAGTCTGTTGACAGCTCGGGGTCTGGAATAGATGAGATTTCTCATAACGGCAGAATGCTTGTTGATACCTGCAAAATCCTTCACTGTCAGAGGGCACTAAGTCAGCCAGTCATGAAGGAAGGCCAGGCCAGGAAGAGGAAACCAGAGGGAGAGGAGGGGACTGTCGTAAGTGTATGATGTGGTTGTATGAAAAGGATTTTATACTGTAAATACATGGTGCAAGTGCAGTCAAACGTTTGGAAAAAGACACCTGAATATCTGAATATATAGCACTTGATATGGTTTCCTACTTATTACGGTCTATGAACAAAAAAAATCAATCCCTGAACATTTGATATCATTGCTATAATTCAACTAAAAATATAAAAAATCTGCGCACTCCACATGAAACCTTTGACAAGTTGAAAGCGGCTCATGAATAAAAAGGCTGATTTCTCCTTTTTGATTTTTTTTTTCCTGCTACTATAGATTAAAAGCATTCCCAATTACTTATACTCAAAGTCACGATATTTCTTTTGTTCAACTCAAGTACGAAGCCAAGATTAGAGCTCCGACTGCTTGCCTACAAAAAAAGCCACCGTCTGTTGCTATTGTTCAAACACTCAACTGTGTCATAAACTTAAACAGTGTTTGTGCAGAAAAGAAGCCAATCTATATGCGGTAATCCCATGTGGGGAGGCAGGATTAGTTACACAGCAGCACAACAGAGAGAATACGCATTGTGTTTTCTGCAAGTTTATGCATGCACACTCCACAGATACCAACAGGACAATGAGGCTTCTTATCGCGACAAGCCCTCAGTATTTCACAACACTGGCAAAGACATAACCAAAGGCTGCAGTGATGTAACACACACAGGCACAGCTGGCTCTTCCTCTAACCCTGACAGTAGCTGAACAACACACTGAAGCCTGCATCATGATAAAAGGTGGTGTTATAAGAGGCTGTCTTTGACATGATGCCTAGACCTGTTATCTTGGAATGAAGATGAGTGAAATGTTTGCAACTCCCACTGAAAAAATAAATACCACAGCAGGCATCCACACAGTGGTACTGTGGACAGAAAGATTTACACAAGAGTGCTTTGCTTTAAAAAGATTTTAACAAGCTGCAACCGCACTACACATGCATGGACTGTACAGTAGGTATCATGGCACACAGCAGGACTGGAGTGTAAGGTGGAACAAACTGAGGAAAGCTGATCCTGCTGCCAATGAGAAGACAGAGTGTAATGTGAGAGCCACTGTAACATTCACTGACAGCAGAAAAGGGTACAAACCTCACCATTTATCAGGCAAAGCAGCATTTTACAGTTTAATCCAAGTGTGGAATTGCTGTGTTTGTTACTGTCAAGCTGATTACATAAAACTAAAATCACTATATGATTATGTTTTTCAGCAGCTGTAGCCAGTGCAGCTATAGGGCACTCCGCTTGGTTTTATTGTGGTTCATAATAAGGGAACATCCAGCCGGACAGTGCACCTCAAACCTGAAGTCTATACAGTAAATGTGAAAATACATTAGCAAATGTTCTGTGAGACAAAGGAAGTAGGCCATTGTGTAAATCCCACCAACTGGGAACTGTCAATCCAGTATGGCAAACTCAGAAGGAACAGACCACACTGCTGTATCACATTATATGACCACTCATATATATACATATGAAAATGCAGGTTAACAGCATCCCAGACTGCAATGATGGGAAGAAATGCTGACATATCCCATACTAAATAATGCTTAATCATGTCGGAGTGCAATAAATCATATTATCATGACCTGGTGTCCCATCTTATTCCACAAAGGCTTGGGGGAAGACTAAACAAAGGCTTGCTCCGACACAGTCAACATTACGTCTTTTCTTGAGTCACAAACACATGCTGAATGGACAAACAAACCCCAGGCAATAAATACATTAAAAGAAACAGCAGCAGGCATTTGAGCAGGAAAACAAACGCGTTGCTGCATGTTTGTTTTTTGCTGCAGAGCGCACCAGTCGCTGACATTAAACAGAATTTTCATACCTTAATCACAAAAGGCTACGGTGACCATCTCTTGGCTTCTACAGCAGGTAATAAAGACATCTAATTCTCACACATTCACATCCCAGAACAGCACAGTCCAGACGAGCGTCCGTCCGTCCGTCCGACCGACCGACCGTCAGTGGATTCAATAAAGCGAGAGGCGCAGCGGAGACAGAGCAGTGTGGACGGACGCATAGCTGCATTGGACCAAACGATGGTCCATATTCCAACTAACAGGAGAAAGAAAAGAGAGAGGACACTCACCGCTGTGTTTGGCACCGAATGACGACGTCTTGTTTATTGCATTGCCCCCGCTGAGCAGCTGTGTGTAGTGGTGCGTCACTGACTTCCGCGATGAGATGGACTGAAAAAAGATGCTTAGAGAAATAATGGAGTTAAAGGACAGGCGGCGCACAAGAGAGGCGCAATGTAGCAGCCTATGATGAGGATGATAGGATAGATTCAAGATTCAAGATTATTATTTATACAAGTACAATCGTGTAAAATGTAATAAGTTATATTACAATTATAAAAGGAAATACTTTGCACAAGGCATATCAGTAAACGATCTTATATATCTTATATAGTTTTTAAAGCTAGTCACATGTCAAAGACAATTTTTGGAACAGTAATACGAAACAGCCCTTTACTATGGACATAAATGCACTTTTCTCTGCTGCTAAACACTACTGAAAATTGGGTGTATGACTGCAAATTGTATGAATTTTGTCTGAAACGCCAACTTATTTTATTCTTCTATCGCTATTTTTAGGTGTGTTCATTTTAATACTTATTTATTCTATCCTTTTTAATGCACTGATGGGAGCTGGGAGAAACAATATTTCGTTTCCTTCTGTGTATGCAAATACCCAGTGACATGACAATAAGGTGAATCTTGAATCTTGAATTAAGAACATATACATATCAGGAAGTATGAATGTACATATATAAGAAATACTTTGTACAAGGCATATTAAGAACATAAACATTAAGAACACATACAGTATAAGATATATGATACAATGTAGGTACTTAAAAACTCGATCCACTAATCAATATGTTTCTGTTAGTTACTCTGTGAAACAAATACATACTTACCTCCATAGATACACTTTATTGTCCCCAAGGGGAAATGTGTAGTAACATTATAGACTAAAAGTGTTGCTGACCGACAGAGCATCATAAGATAAGATAAGATATTCCTTTAATAGTCCCGCAGTGGGGGAAATCTGCAGTGTACAGCAGCAAAGGGGATAGTGCAAAAACACAAGATGCATCAGCTAACACAGTACAAAAAAGAGCTAAACAAAGTGTAACAATATGAACCATTTAAATAGAAGGAATTAAAAAAATAGGAGTATATACAGTATTGACAATAAACAGACTATTAACTAAATTGCACAAGTGGAAAATGATATTGCACAGTGAGAATGAATGAATGAATGCAATTCCACCTGAAAATATCCAGTTATTGTAAGTGGTCTACCAAGTGCAGCAATCATCCAACTCTGCAGTTAAATATACTGTTTTACTTCAGTATCACCACTCTTAATAACCACATTTCAAGCAGGCAGCTGTTTTCAGCAACAACAAAATAAATAAATAGCTTAATAAACCAACTACCCTTCTTTTGTTTAATTTTTTTTTCTAAATGTAATTTTTTATTATTATTATTATGATGATTTATTTTATCTTATTTCACATGAAAAGCACCCAATGTTTATATTTGTGTGTTCTATAATTACATTGTAAAAAGTGCAAAAGTTGGTTCACTTCTTATTTGTATCTAATTAAGTATGTTTTTGTAAATGTCTGAGTAAAACCAAATAAAGGAAAAACAAAATGAAAAAAAATGGAGAAAAAAAATAAACCAACTAACCTAGGATAAGTTATATAGTATTTCCGTTAGCATTAGCATTAGCTGGTGATAAAATGACACATTGTGCAGCATATAGCAGCTAAAGAGACAGATATTACCCTCAGGAGCTCCTAGAAACCAACATGTAGCTAAAAGAAGTGTGAATATTGGACTTACATTCATCAGGTGGACATGAAACCCGACTCCAGATGGATGCTAATGTTGCTACTTGTGTGCCTGAGGTGTGTGTTAGCAAGCAGCTCCTTCCACTGCCCCTATAGTACAGCTGGTTGGCTTAGCATAGCTTAGCTTAGCTTAGCTTAGTTTAGCGGAAAACAGCTAGCCTGACTCTGCCCAAAGGTAGCAACATATAGGCTACCTACTAGCACCTCTAAAATGCAGTAATTATTAGCATGCGATTGTTTGTTTAATTCATACAAAAACAAAGTGTAAAAATGACAAGTCTCAGTTTTATATTGCTAACAAGTGAAGGTCAATTAACGCCCAGCAGCAGACCTACTCTCTGCCATTTTGGACTGTAATGGAGTCCACTACCATAATGACTGCAGTTAAACGTTAAATTAATTAATAAGTTAAGTACAGAAGTAACACAAAATGACTTCTATTCTATTGTCATACTTTTAATGTCTCTACCGAAATGGCCTGTGTTGAACAATAAAATATTATAAATATGCATACTATATAACTATTTACTTCCTTAAAGGGCACATATAATGCTCATTTTCAGGTTCATACTTTTATTTTGGGTTTCTACTAGAACATGTTTACATACTTTAATGTTCAAAAAAACACATTATTTTTCTCATACTGTCTGTCTGAATATACCTGTATTCATGCTCTGTCTGAAACGCTCCATTTTAGTGCATTTCAATGCAAATGGCAATGGAATTGCGTTGCTAGGAAACAGCTGATGTCATTCACATACACTAAAACAGGAAATAAACTGGGACATGCTTTGTATGTTTATGTTTAAAACTGAAATGGTCTAAATATTGTAGATTTGTGACATCACAAATGTACAGAAATCGAAACGGCTTGTTTCAAACGCACAGTTTCTGAATACGGATTGTGTGTATTTATCTGTGGATTGAGTGTTTTGATACTTTCATAGTATTTATATATCACTTAAACCTACTTTATAATACAAAAGACATGAAAATCAAACTTTTTACAATATGGGCCCTTTAATTATTTCCCCTCTTTGTGTAGGACTATTTGGTTCTGAGCAGTTGCCAGGCAACCAATGGAGACTACAGGAAGTTGCTCGTCAGGACCATATATGGTGCTGGCCAAGAAGTAGTCCAGCCCATAACCCCAAATTGTCATTTTTATACGTTAGTTTTTGGACAGATTAAACATATAACATAGGCATATGATATGTTAATAAATGACCTTTAGATGTGCTGCCAGATTTTATTACCTTTAGACAGAGCTAGGCTAGATGTTTCCAGTCTTTATGCTAAGCTAACTCTCTTCCAGAAAGTGAATGTGTATTTACCAAAATGTCCAGCTATTCCTTTAAAGATGATGATGATGTGATGGTGATACATTTATTTTACTATTTTATAATTCATTATTATAGACATTTCTTTCAGTAGATTTTATGGAATTAGCCTACATAATAGATTTATTAGCCTATGGAAAACAACTCCAGCTCCAATCCAGTCAGACTCTATTAATATATTCTGATACAATGGTCATTATTCAGATTATGAATGGGCTGCAGTGTAGTGCGTGACTCTAATGAATCACACTAGCTACTGTAACTACACCAAAAGAGCTCCTCCTCACTCAGTGGAGCATGTCGGGAGAGGCTCACTCATTAAACCAGGGAATGTATCCTCTGTTGACTCAAAGCCTCGGCTCTATCTCCGTGAAACCTGACATTGTGTTTGAGCTTATTACTGATGCACAGTCCGCCACTCCGTCCTTGGGGTGGGACAACGGAGCCTCTGTGCTCTGTCTGGACAAAGTGGGCACCTCAGAAGTGAGTCTGCCAAATTGTCATGCATGTGTCTCTGCGTCAGAGAGATACAGGCTACAGGCGGTCTCGCTGCTTGGCATGGAAAGATTAGGATGTGGTTTGTTGTGGTGAATGTGCGGAGAAGCAGGCAAGTGAAACACAGCTGCCTTGGTGATACCAAAACAGCCTTTTCACCACATTTACAGGACTTTAGAAATATAAACATTACTTTTAACAAAAAGGGGGAAGTGAGCTTGAATGGTGTACCCAACCCTGCCAGAAAGACCAACAAACAAGAATTTATACTGAACAGATAAGAGCAGGATGTGTTAGTTTCACTGGGAGGACTGGCTGCAGAAAAGCAGGGTGCTGACATTCCAACTCCTAAATAGTGTACGAGATAAGGTTCATAATAAAGAGGGAGCAGAAAGAGATACAGAGTGGAAGAAAGGGGTAGTCGGTGAAAGACAAATGGGGAGTAGGCAGACGGGTATAGGAAGATGAGTTCGTCCCATGAGGTCAGTGTGCCTGTCAGTAGGTGAGATTGGAAATGAAGAGGGTGGGGGGGTGGTAAAATATTACCTTCTGTTTACAAAGTGTTCCGATTTTCCTGGCGCATGTCCTTCCTGCTTGAACCTGTCAGACTGGTAGTGCTTGCTTCTCTTGTGTTTTGATCCTTAGCCTTGTGCATACATGACTCAGCGGCGTTGACACCCTTTTACTTTTCATACAAAAGAAAAACACACAATACTACTTATTATTCGTGAAACAACAACTAAATACTATAATAAATAAATAACTCCTACACCACCAAACTACTGGTTACTTTCTGTTTGTCACATTCCTGTGGGTTAGTTTCAACTTGTGATCACTGTTCCTCATTATTCCAGAGCATGCAAACCTCAGGGTGAAGAAGCTGCTCTTTTTTAATCATGAAATACTGGTAGTCTAGTGGTTATTAATGATGGCAGATTCTGATTACAGCATCACAAATCTTAGTCTGTCGGCCTATATTGGACATTATTTAACAAAATGCTGTTTTTATGGATTTTAGAGGCCAAAATCACACAAAAGCAACTGTGAACATTTCCAGGCAGTGCACTGTTCAGTTGCCCCAATGGAATACTATCAAATGGTAATCATTAACCTACAATGTATCATATATTTTTTAAATCCTTTCCAGTCCTGTACACATTTTGGTATTCAGTAGTCAACTGCCAGCCTCACTGAGCTGGATTTCTTCTCCTAAAAGCCATGTTTAGAAGAAGAAAAAAAAAAGGGATTGTTTTCGGTCTGTGGAAAATATAGACTTGGAGAACTTGGCAGAGTTGCAACAGGCAAGCTGAATAATCCTGAAACAGAAAGTAGAAAATAGGCATTTGGTTTGCTACGTGACACGCTGCACAGGAACAGTTGGAGGACTGATCCACAGAAGAAACAGCTGAAGGAAACCAAATCAAATAGTACAGTATATATCCCACTATGTTCTAAGAATGAAAAGAATCCACTTTTGAAAGAGAGATTTAGTATCGCACTTCCATAAAGTTTGGTGACACACAAGACACAGATTTAGAAAACAATGGTCAAACTTGATGCAGCAGAAGCCGAGATATGCCTATTCTGACTTTTAGTCTCCAAATCTCCTTTAATGCCCCCACCTCACTTGTAAACACCCATGTCTTAAAACTCCCTTCCTCCCTTTGTCTTTGTTAAAATATGTGTTGATTTGGGTGTGCCCAAATGTGCCTCCAACCTGTAGTCTACTTAAGTCACATGCAGCAGATATTGCTGTCTCATTCTCCTTGTGTTCTCCGTGTGCAGGGTCGGCTTCAAACGCCGCTCCCTCAAGGCCGAGTTGGGTTT
>CAKALG010011428.1:0-16242 GCA_916700815.1 Helicolenus hilgendorfi
CGGCTGCAGAGCAGCAGAGTGGCGAGGGAAAGAGCAGCTTCTGAAGGGGAAGAGAGATTCCTGCTGAGACAACATGACACTTTTTTAACATTTCTCTAATATCTGGAGGAAGATCAGTCCACCTTTTTTTTTGCTGTAACTGAAAAAGCACTTTGAGTAAAGTAAATGTTGTGGATCAATATTTTATATTTCCCGTCTCTCCTCGTTGATGATCCTGTTTGTCGGACTTCATTATGAGCTGTTAGAATAAATAGTTTAAACCTGCAGTATCTTATAAAGTAAACAAGCAGAACAGAAGCAACAAAATCAAAGTTGTATTTTTTGATAATATTGTAATAGTGGTACAAGTTTGTTTTTTTTGTCCAGTGCTTTAAGAGCTGGTTTAAAGACTAAAGCCTCGTCTAGCATACTGCTAAATGCATCACTTTAACTGTCACACTGTATACTGCGCTCCTCACTAGTATGCAGTATGCGGTTTCGAATACAGCCTGAGTCTGCAAGAACCAGCAGAACAGGCTTCATGTACTCCCATCATCTAAATATCAAATCAAATCAATTTATTTTTGTATAGCGTCAAATCACAACATAAGTTATCTCATATAACATGTTCTTTCACAAAGGCTTTATGTAATTACACTGTTTAAACAGCTGATATTTATATATTATATATTTGATGTCATGCATGTAGAAGAGTAGGCTACAGGGAGTAAATAGTGACTTTAAGCAACACAACACGTTTCTGTTTCACAGTCAAACTTTATTTGAGTTGACAGATGACAATATTAATTATTCACAGCATTTGTAATCATCCCACCTTCAGTTATGTTGACATGGTACAGAAGAAAGTCTTTCAGCTCCAGTAAGCTAAGCTCCGGTGGTCTGTAGTCATGGTAACACAGAAACAGCTCCTACTGTAACTAAAACACCATTACTCTGATTACTTTATCAGGTGTCTTTTACCAGAAATAATGAACTGACTACTGTTTCACATCTTCTCTTGTCCACCCTGATGGTCGCTGTGTTTACACACCGTCTCATAGCGGTAGCATGTAGCTCTGTATCTCCTATCTGCTCTCAGCTGTCTGTTCTCCTCTGGGATGATTCTGTCGGTCATTTCTCACAGATGGATCTGTAAAGACAGACGTAAAACAGAGTGTGTGTTTACGGTTTACAGAGTTGATGCAGAATGTAAACACTGAGCTAACTAACAGAGCTATAGATAGCATTATTTACCTGAGAGAAACCGTCAGGAACACCTGGAATCTGGACCGCAGATGTTCATCATATGTCGCCGATTTCTGATCAGATTCCTCCGGTAACGTGCGCTGGGTGAAGTTTCTGGTTTATAAACTTTAAAATAGTTTATAAACTCTTCCTAGCTGCTTCCCTTTACCTGCAGACCTAGAGGTAGCTTTCTCACCCTCTCTGTGAGGGGAGGGCAAGAGAGTGACTCTGTGTTGAAGACGTTTGATTGACAGAAACGCTGACCAATCAGGGCAGAGTGGGAGGAGACAGGCTCTGAATCAGCTTCTGTCAAACAGAGCCTCTAAGCAGGCATATTCAGGCTGACAGTATGAGAAGAGTAAAGGGGTTTTTGAACATTGCAGCATGTAAACATGTTCTAGTGCAACATTAAAATACATCTATGAACCTGGAAATGAGCATAATATGAGACCTTTAAGACAGGAAGACCTCGAGGAACACCATAGAAAACAAGCTGTGGGAAGCTTTGGGTTCTGGAAACTGCTCAGAAACCTCCTTATTGTCAGTATACCTAGGAAAGCCATCCATCCTCTGAATGCTCTAGGTCTCTAGTTTGATCCATGCATCCTCTGAATGCTCTAGGTCTCTAGTTTGATCCATGCATCCTCTGAATGCTCTAGGTCTCTAGTTTGATCCATGCATCCTCTGAATGCTCTAGGTCTCTAGTCTGATCCATGCATCCTCTGAATGCTCTAGGTCTCTAGTTTGATCCATGCATCCTCTGAATGCTCTAGGTCTCTAGTTTGGTCCATCCATCCTCTGAATGCTGTAGGTCTCTGGTCTGATCCATCCATCCTCTGAATGCTCTAGGTCTCTAGTTTGATCCATGCATCCTCTGAATGCTCTAGGTCTCTAGTTTGATCCATGCATCCTCTGAATGCTCTAGGTCTCTGGTCTGATCCATCCATCCTCTGAATGCTCTAGGTCTCTAGTTTGTGGCTCTAAAGTGAAGTAAATGTGATTATCCTAGAGGTCACCACAGGTCATTTTATACAGTGAGGTCAAGTTTCAAAAAAATGGTCTCACTACAATGAAATGTCTCCTATGGGGACTAACATCATCACACATGAATCCAGTTGGGCTCATTGGATCCACCAGAGTCTCAGCTTTACAGTGAGACCCAATTTATGTAATTCAAGACTGTTTAGGGACCCCAGTATGCAGAAATATTCAAACTCACCATTTTAGAATAGGAGACAATAACACATTTATACTGCATTAAAAAACTGCATGTGATTATCATAAAGTGGGCATCTCTGTAAAGTGGAGACTCCCATAGAACCCATTTTCATTCACATATCTTAAGGTCAGAGGTCAAGGGACCCCTTTGAAAATCGCCACGGCAGTTTTTCCTTGCCAAAATTTAGCATAACTTTGTAGAGTTATTTAGTGTTCTTCCCAACAAGCTAACATGACATGGTTGGTACCAAACTCCACCTGCAACAACCTCTGAAAGAAATAGCGGCTGGTCCTGCTACGGTGTGTTAAGGGGTTAACTGTGTTTACTTTGTCAGGGTCACTCAAGCCCCCAGGAAGAGCGCCAGGCTTTGAAACAAATTTTCGTTGTGGTACTACAACGTCCGTGTCCGTCACGTGATGCCATTGGGCCCAAAAATACTTGTTCCCATAGACTTACATTGGGAAAGAGGCGTCTGTAACTCAGCAGATAATTTCTTTTGAGGTGAATCAACTCCCCAGTACGAACACTGTAATAGTCCTTATTTAAATCATTAGGTCCTAAAAGCTGTAAAATGCACTAATAGCTGAATCCAGATATCCAGAATCCATATTTCCCTTCCTCCGTTCATGTGAATGAGACCCAGACCGAGGCTGGACCGCGGGTTGGGAGGAGGAGTTAAAGGAAACACTACTGCTCCTGCTCTATGGGCCCTATGGATGAGGAAGATCACCGGATGATCCGGGTACTTTATCACTCTGCAGTCGAGCCGTTTCGGTTTCATGCACCACTGTATCCAGCTCTCTTTATACATCCATGGGGTAACTGCTCAGAATTGCTTTTTTCATATTTTCAACATTCCTTAACACTTTTTGGTATTACAATCACTGGTGGTTTGTTTCCGATCAGTTGTCAGGGTCTTGATAGCTGACTTGCCAAATCACATCATCCACTCCAAGAAATATCCCCCACACACTGAAATATCTCAACATTACTGAATTTATAACATGCCCGCAAAACCCCCAAAATTTGCTACACCCATTAATGGACACATGATCTGCTTGAGAATTAAATTTTCAGGCCAAAGACAAGGAACAGCCACAAGCCACATGTTTGGAGACAGAGAGGGAAAGGTAGAGACAGACGGACAGACAGACTGATGCAGAAAGCGTGATGTATGGAGGCAGAGAAGGAATTAGGAAGTATTATGGGTCACTGAAATATAAAACCCCGCGAGTGTGAGATATGAGACAGACCTAGGAGGACATATAGGGATACACTATGGAAAGATCAGGACAGAAATAGACTGAAAGGCCAGTAGAAACAGGGCAACAAATGAAGGGTGAAATAAGACACAGGACAGAGAGAATGAGTGGAGAACGGAAAAACAGACCTAAGATCTGAAGTTCCGGTGTGTGGGAGGGAAACAGGCTCTAACAGTAAATACCTTAGTCAGGACACATGGCCAAAACAGACATGTTACTGAAAAATTCATCACGTTAATGCTCAGGGGGCACATAACCCCAAAAGCTGACCTAAAAATGTTAGTGTAGAATGATTGAACCGGTCTCCAAAGAATGAGGATCTGAGTCGAGTGAAGCTTCTTCAGCAGTTTTATCAGAAGTCCTTTTGTGAGATTGTAACAACGACAATGTTACATATGAAACATACAGTAGAAGACAAATCTGATACAGTCCAAAACAATAACAAACTCACAGCGAAGACACATTGTCATCTCAGATTTAACAGTTATCATAAAGTGATGACATCATAAAATCAAGTAACACCACTCTTAAGGCTTTTGTTAAAGGAGTAACTTGGTATTTTTACTTTTAATCTCAGAGTTGTTGGAGTATTGGCTAGGTAGTATATACTGCATTGTAAGGGCGAGGCAGGCATCCATCAGGCTGAAGAATCTTTGAGCAAAGGGCTGCTTTTCTGTGGCTGACTGACCTCCAACTTCTATGGTGTCACATTAAGCTCAATGGAGCGTAAATATATAACCCCATGTTAAATAGCAGCCCAGTCGCACAGCATTTCGTGAAATAGACACAACATTTTATGTATTGATTCGTGTACATAGACACGAATTTCACATTTTTTCGTGATGGTCAGCATTAAATCAATTTGATCCACATCATTGTGAACCAGGAAGTATAGAGAGTGGCGAATGCCGCGTAGGGAGGAGGTCGGGATGGATGGGTGTGTCAAAAACACCAGACTTTTGCCAAGGAGACTGATGTTCATGTCTTGTTTGAAACCACAAGTCAAAGTTGATTTATTTGTCACTTAACTTCCGTACCCAAGTTACGGTATTATTACGTTATTTTAACCCAAACTGCGATCTTTTCCCAAAGCTATTTAGGTAGTTTTTGTCACGCGACTTCCGTACTTAAATTATAGCACTTTTGGTGCTATTTAAACCCAAACCGCAATCTTTTCCTGAACCTAACTAGGTAGTTTTATTTTGAAAAGACCAGAGCAGAAATTGACACGTGTGTCTGGACATTCGTAGGAAAACGCACGAAAAATACGTTGTTGAAAGTCGTGCTGAGCGTATTGACACTAAACTCAATCCCTTTTCAAAATAGGCTATAAAGAACATTGGAGTTGGATCTGACCCCCCCCTGAAAAGTAAGAGTCAAAGTTGAAGAGACAAATAAAAGCAGATAAAGACTTTTTAGACAATAAACCCGAAATAATTGAAAATGTGGCTTGGTTTCAACTTTCTTGTCTCCAGTTGACTTTTATGTGTATTTTCATGTTGGGATTCATGTTGATCATTTAAAGGAACAGTGTGTAACATTCTATTAGCAGAAATTGAATATAATTTTGATAACCATGTTTTTGTATAATCATCTGAAACTAATCGTTGTGTTTTCGTTAGCTTAGAATGAGTCCTTCATATCTCCAGAGGGAGCGGGTCCTCTTCAGGGAGTCCTCCATGTTTCTACAGGAGCTCAGAACGGCCGTACCAAACTCTGGTTCTACAGAGAGACTTTCACGTTTTTACTTGAAGGCCATCGTAGTTCTTGGAGTGCAACACCGTGGTACCGCCAGCCGCCGTCTGACTCCGTTGCTCCTAAAGTAGTGTTATTATGGTATGGATGGCCTCTGAGCGAAGTGAACGGCGTTACCACGGTTTTGCACTCGGCGGCTCACATTACTGCAGTCTTGGAAAGGGAATAGTGAGCGGAGGGGTACTCAATTGGTTGCAATCTGCATCCACACCACTAGATGCCGCCAAATCTTACACACTGTACCTTTAAGCATCATATTTACAGAATTATTTCTGCATTTCTCAATTATTTTCATTATTGATTAATCTGCTGATTACTATCTCGTTTAATCCATTTAATGTAAAATTGTGAAAGAAATGCCAATCATGTTTTGCAAAGCCCAAGTTGACTTATTCAAATGTCTTGTTTTGCCAGACCAACAGTCCAAAACCCAAAGATAATCAGTTTACTGACATTAGACAAAGGAAACAAGCAAATATTCACATTTGAGAAGCTGATACCAGAGGGAGAAAAATCACTTAAATAATTAACTGATAATCAGAATAGTTGTTGATTCATTTTCTGTCGATCAGCCAATCATTTCATCTCAAGAGATTGTGCCCTGATCTCACAAAGACACATTCCCCATACTGATATCTATCAATGCCACATAGATTACGGAAACCTTTTTTCTCAACATTGTGACTTTTTGCAGATAAACAAAAATACTAGAGTGAATTTCAAAATGTCAAGGCATCCCTTTAAGAGCAAACATGGGTAATTAAAAAAGACACAAATCAACTGCATGAATCCCCAGCAAAATATAACCAATAAAACATAGTATGTACAGTGGAAACAGAAGGCAAGCAATACTGTACATTTGTATTCTTAACTTTTAGAACTGAATAAAATACAAATTGGTTATGATTTCAAATGTTTAAAAAACAAAAAATTGAGAGAAAGTTTAAAGCTATAGTTGGTAATCTTCTTCAAAAATATTTTTTGTTATACTTGTTGAAATTCTCATTAGCTACATCCCGACAGTTATGACTACCTGTGTACACTCTGCCCGAGCACTCATTGCGCGTCACCGGAGTCTTCCTGTTTAGGTTGGGTCATTTTTCAAATCTAGTGTACTCTTGGTAGTTTCTTAAGATTACTAACCCTAGCTTTAAGGCAGTATGTGAAATTCACAACTGTAATGCATGATCAAAGCTAATTACAAGGCCTTCCTTTTAAAAAAGGATTACCTTCCTTTTTTACAATGATTTGAAACCAAGTCAGATGTCATTTTATTCAGATCTGCTAAGTTTATGAAGGAAATGCAGGCACATTCTTCTTTTTTCCCACAACACACTTTTCTTCTCATTAGGCTAGTACAGTCGTCTCACATGTATTACAGTGACTAAATTAGCCAGGTTATGCTAACCTAATGGTAAACAGAGCCACAGATATTTGTTAACAGATAAACAGGTGTAGTGTCTACCCGTCCTCTACTAATGTGCTGGGATATGACATGATATGACCCCGCACCCCACAATCCCGATTCAGCTATTATCAGGCCATTAAATGTGTGTTATCGGTCATTATAAGCACCAAAGATGTGGGTCAGTAGGGGCCTGCTATGCCTACTATGTTGTAAAAGTGAAAGCGAAACTTAAAAGCAACACGTTCTAACACATTGTAAAACTGAATGACCATGATTGACCATGTGAATACATGACAACACCTAGTAGTGGGTGTAGTAGGACCCTACTGACCCACATCTGTGAGGCTTATGACCACTGATAACGCACATTTAATGACCTGATAACAATCTAACCGGCAAACCCTGAACAGAACAAGCGTTTAAGAAAATGGATGAATGGATGTTATCCTAGTTTTGTTGGGTTCTTTTGCCCAGCTTTTGTTGAACCTATGGCTTTGGGTTGCATGTCACAGTCTAGCCCGTACATACAATGAGGAGGAATAGAGCTTTTCCTGGTATTTTAATGTAATTCTATTCACCTGTAACTGCTGCTTGATCCTGCTGCTTCTGATACAAACATGTTTGAAATTGGAAGAATTTCTGAATAAAAATCAACAAAACCTGATACAGCTCAAATTATGGATTTCACTTGGATTTGCACAGTGTATAAATGGCTCAATGGGACGAATTAATTAGGTTATCAGACGTCAGCTTGGAGGGAATACCAGTCTAAATTGCTCACTGCTCTGATTTTTTTTTTCACCTATGGCATCCAAGTATATTTATAGGATTGCAAAAGTAGGCTACAGTGTTCAAATTAGGTGAGATATGGTGAGTGTGCTGCTCTATCAAAGTTACAGCATCACAGTGAGGCGTGTGGATTGATGCTGAGAGCTATTTTAATGTAAAGTACACTGCATACAGTAAATAATAAATATGGCTTTCTACAGTGTTTCATGCAGCCTGGACTCTTCCCTTAGACAGACACCAGGCTTTTATGTCCATTCATACCATAGCAGTATAAATATATCCAGTATCTATACAGGGGTCACAGTTTTCTATCATGTTTCCTGTTCTCTCTGAGACTGGAGGCAGTGATACTGATGTGCAGAGCACACCATCTAAGACAGACAGACAGGCCTTTATTTGGAAAATGTTCATTACAGAACATGGAATTGTTGTGGCTGACTGGCTATCTCGAAGTCACACACTGGGTGTTTTTGCATTTGTACACAAAGGAAAAGTTGGATAAGCCACTGTGCCAGAGGGTAAGCATAAAGGGGATATGTTTACATCAGGATTAGATGATAAATAGGAGCCTCGCCTTGACGACAGGGCTGGACTGGGACAAAAGTTCGGCGCTGGCATTTTGGCCGAGCTCGTGCGGTGATTAATAGCTCTGCGCCGTTATGTATCACCATTATGAATCTCCCAGAGAACCTGATATGAAGAGGGCAGAGGAGAGTACCGGCAGCTTGTGAGAAACTCCGGTACGCATGAAAAAGTCACAGTACGCCAAGGAGTAAAATGAGTAAAATACTGCGTACCACTACGTACTGGCCCACTTCGAGCACTGCTCATCTCTCATGACAAATGTTGAGCCAGGCAGCCCATAATTGCTTACCGCAAACTCTACACTCCCTCCCCCATCTCTCTACCTCCCCTCCTCACTGTGGCCGCCTGGCACAGAGCCATTGGGCCAGCCCAGTGTCAGTAAAGGAAAAGAAATGGGCCGATTTACCTGTTTTATGGGCCAAAAAAAAAGAAGAAAGACATATGTCGTTCCACAAGGACGTCAGCCCACCGGGAAAATGCCTGGTATGCCAGATGGCCAGCCCAGCCCTGCTTGGCTGCCCTTCTTGTAGGAGAGTGCATTTCTTCTGCATAAGGGTAAGAGGATCTTACAGCCTCTAAATCAATATGTGACATGCTGCCTGACAATCTCTGGATACTTCGCTTTTAGGAAACCTTGTTGTCTTCCTACATAGGTTCTTTTAACTCACTTGGACTTTTTTATATATGTGTGTATATAAGTGAATATGGGGTACCGGGGTCGTTGTTACGAGCCATCCGGTCCTTGTATAACCAAAGTGAGAGCTGTGTCCGTATACTCGGCACAAAGTCAAACACGTTTCCAGTGGGTGTTTGTCTCCACCAGGGCTGTCCCTTGTCAACGATCCTGTTTGTGATTTTCATGGACAGGATCTCAAGGCGCAGTTGGGTAGTGGAGAATGTCCGGTTCTTTGCAGATGATGTGGTTCTGTTGGCTTCATCAGGCCGAGACCTTCAGCAGCACTGGGGCTGTTTGCAGCTGAGTGTGAAGCGGTCGGGAGGAGAGTCAGCGCCTCCAAGTCTGAGGCCATAGTTCTCTGCTGGAAAATCCTTGATTGCGTCCTCTGGATTGGGACTGAGTCACTGCCCCAGGCGAGGGAGTATAAGTATCTTGGGGTCTTGTTCACGAGTGAGGGTAAAATGGAGCAGGGGATGGACTTGCGGTCCGGTGCTGTGTCTGCAGTTATACCGGACCATTGTGGCGAAGAGGGAGCTGAGCAGGAAGGCAAAGCACTCGAATTTACCAGTCCATCTACGTTCCAATCCTCATCTATGGTCGTGAGCTTTGGGTAGTGGAGGAAAGAATGATATCGCGGATACAAGCAGCCGAAATTAGTTTCCTTGTAGGGTGGAACAGCCTTAGAGATAGGGTGAGGAGCTCAAACATTCGGAGGCAGCTCGGAGTAGAGACGCTGCTCCTCCCCTCTAAAGGGGCCAGCTGAGGTGATTCGGGCATCTGATCAGGATCCTCCTGGACGCCCCCCTTTGGAGGTTTTCCGGGCACGTCCAACTGGTAAGAGGCCCCAAGGTAGACCCAGAAAACACTGGAGAGATTATATATCTCATCTGACCTGGGAACGCTCGCTATGGGAAGTGTTTTCCCATCTCCTCCCTGTATTTGTGATCTCACAGTGATTTTATGTCAACTATCCTGCTTGTGAAGGATTGACCCAGATAGATATCAGGTACATTAAAATTCTGAGACAACCAAAGAGTCTCATTCATCCTTTAAAATAGCTTATATTTCCACATAGAGTAAGAGGCTGTCAGTGTTTGGTTGATTGTATAAACCATATCGAGTGGTTAAAATACTCGAAACCTCTATGCTACTTTTGCCTGTCTGAGTTCTTACTGTCAAACCAAGACAGAGGCAGCTTTTTAAGGCAGTAGAATAGGTTGTGAAATGCTGCTTTCAGCTAGGATGTGGATGAAAATCAATAAGGACAAGGCAGCAAAAATAAGACTGTGTTACCACAGAATGTTGCTGTTAGTAATGTCATAAACACCAAACCAAGGCTGGTTTAGGAACAGCAGCCTTGCATCAAGACTGTTTGTTGTAGATCCACAAATGACTCATCGCTTGTGTTGTGTTTGCCTGTGCACTGGGCACGCTGAAAGTATATTTACTCAGTTTCTGTGTATGTTTGAATAAATGGAAGAATTCCTAGTCTAAAAGGCAACATTGTCTCAACTTCACCACCCTCTCTCCCTCTCCCCATCCTCAAGATGCACAAGCGTTACCACTTCCACCTCATCCTCCTCTACCTTGAAACACATTGCTCTTATAGTGTCAGCCTCAACCCCCCCATCCTCCTCCTAAACCAGAAAAGTTGCACTTAATTTAAAAGATTCTAGACTCACTCTCCCATCACCCTTCGCCTCCTCTTCCTTGACATGTACAGCTACTCTTCTCCCTTCCCCTTCCATTATGCCTCCCACTCCTCCTTTTCCTCAACAAGGACAATTGCTCTTTGTTTCAGTCTCTTGTGTGAGTCGGACCCTTCCGTCCTCTCTCTCCACGTCTCTGTAGAGCAGGGATTTCTGGGCCTTTAGACGGCAGGCCAGCGACATGAAGATGGAGTCGACGTTCTGGCTCTCCCTCGGGTCCTTTGCCGACGTCTCAAACAGCAGCATGTTGTAGGAGTCGGCAAACTTCAATGCCGTGTTGGATGGCACCTGGGAAAGCACAAGTGTTTGGTTGTAAATCCTAATTCAGTCTAGGAAGGTACATGAAGTATTATATTGTGGTCCTCGCTTTAGTACACCCACCTGTATTTGGTCCACGAGGTCACACTTGTTTCCCACCAGGACTCGAGGTACTGATGCTGAGACCCGATGGCCATTGCACTCCTGGAACGGAACAGAATATGGCTTTATAAACTTTATAAACTGTAGCCATGTTCATATGATATGTCACCATAAATAGGAGCAGCTAAGTGGATAAGCCTCTTTGCTGTAAATACGAGGAATTAATGACAGCTACAATATGTTCCACTTGGTGAAAAGAACTGCCTGTGCCAAAATGGCTGCATGGCCACCATTCCCAACAGCTCAATATAAATAAAATCCAATACACTAGTAGAATTGATTCAGCCAACTGAAAAGGAGATATGAAGTATGCACAGCGTGTTTATATCTGCTACAAGTCTAGTGCTAGAATAAAGCGTGAAGGACTCAGTCATAAATCCCATTCTTTCCGTTCTGCTCACATGGCATAAATTCCACATTAGTCACATATTTTAAGTCTGCAACAGCTAGTTACACCAAAAATTATAGAAGCAAAGAGACAAAACTCTGGTGCTTTTTTGACAGCAGCCGCTAGATGGCGCTGCGGTAGCGTTGCTGCCAGTTTGGACTGAAAACGCCAATGAGTCTGTGGCTATGGATGTATAGGCGTCTGTAAATCAGAGGATCATTTTTTTGTAGGGAAACAACTTCCAAATACGAACACTTAAATAGCCCTCATTTAGATTCTAATAGCTGAATCCAGAGTTATTTTCCTCGGCATAATGAACGTGCATCAGATCCACGGGACTGCACCGTCCTGCACGCTTATATGACATATCTGGTTCTGCCAGTTTCCTGCTAAAGTTCTAATGTGTACCACTGATTTTTTCCAAATTATAAAACTGTTGCTAATACTCACTAACTACTAACGATGACTCACTTCCATTAAAGTGTCCCAGTAAGCCATAGTAAGCCACATGCATTGTACCAGGATACAGAAATTTGTATTATTAATTACACCCATGCTTTTTATGACTACTATTAACTTTGACACCACTAATTGCTACTAATACTGCTACTACCAACGCCTAATTCAACTACTCGCTACTACTAATACTCAGTAGGCAACTTGTGGGTGATACCAAAGCAATAGCAAAATTACCAAAATGCCATTCCCCCTCTCCATCCTCTAGAATATGTTAGTCTAGTCTGCCTGATTCATTGATTCTTTATCTGACTGAGGTTTGTGTTAGCATCTATGGCCTCGACCACGGCTCTGAAATATCAGTAGCCTAACTGTGCTGTGTATTGATAAATCCATGGCACTGTCCGTGGTGCTGAAGTAGAAGATGGTTTTGTAATTGGTCTTTTTCTGTTAGTCCCACCCTGTTAGTTTTGTCACGGGTCTATAATATTCTATAAACAATTTTTATAAACTATATAACAAATCGCCTACAGCTAGTGCGAATACAACTACTACTTATTTTATTATTATTACTACTTCTGATGCAACTTGTCACCTGTAGACTCAGGGGCAGGGCCACCCCCCCTTAGTGCCCCCATGTTCGAACAAACCGCAGCAGAAGTGCCCTCTTGGATGCCCCTATGGTAGATAAAACATGATAAAGTGTCCTCTACGGTGCCCTCCCAGTAGAAAAAACACGATGAAGTACCTTTTAGGGTGCCCTCCTAGTAGAGAAAACACGATGAAGTACCCCCTAGGGTACCCTCCAAGTAGAAAAAATACGATGAAGTACCTTTTAGGGTGCCCTTCCAGTATAGAAAACACGATGAAGTACCTTTTAGGGTGCCCTTCTAGTAGAGAAAACACGATGAAGTATCCTCTAGGGTGCCCTCCCAGTAGAAAAAACACAATGAAGTACCTTTTAGGGTGCCCTTCCGGTATAGAAAACACAATGAAGTACCATTAAGGGTGCCCTTCTAGTAGAGCAAACACGATGAAGTACCCTCTAAGGTGCCTTTCCAGTCGATAAAACACAATGAAGTACCCTCTAGGGTGCCCTTCCAGTAGAGAAAAACAATGAAGTACCCTCTAGGGTGCCCTTCCAGTAGAGAAAATATGATGAAGTACCCTCTAGGGTGCCCTTCCAGTAGAGAAAAACAATGAAGTACCCTCTAGGGTGCCCTTCCAGTAGAGAAAATATAATGAAGTACCCTCTAGGGTGCCCTTACAGTAGAGAAAATATGATGAAGTACCCTCTAAGGTGCCCTCCCAGTAGAGAAAACGTGATGAAGTGCCACATGTCAGGCAGCCGGAGTCCGCGACTGCAACTTTAGTAACGAAGAATGACTATTGTTATTATTATTACAATAAATAGTAGCCACAGAAGTTGTAATAGTAGTTGGTGTATTTTAGCATACAGTGGAAAGATTTTTCCTACATACACAACTACACAAACCACTTTGAATGACTCATTTTAAGTGAAGCCACGGTGCACCTGTTTGTCGGCTTGCTCATGGCAGTGGTTAGAATTGTCACAGCATTAGCATTAGTGATGTAAACCACACCCTGTGATGGTAACATCACAGTATTAACTCACGGCTGATAAATAGTTTTGGGGTTGAACCAGTGGGAGCACTGGAGAGATGCTGGTGATGCTCAAGATGATGCTCAGGAGAACATTAGGTAGTGGCTGTGAGAAAGACATGGGTTGTGCTCCTTCGAGTCTCTCTACGCTAACAAAGACTATTTAGTTGTTTTTCAATACACTGAGCCAGTTACCAACCTCTATCCATGTCTGTAGGTTGCGGAAGGAAGTCATCTTGGTGACGTCGTACACGAAGACCACTGCGTGGACATTGCGGTAGTAGTGTTCCACCATTGATTTACGAAAGCGCTCCTGGCCTGCTGTGTCCCATACCTGCACCTGTGGAGAAAAGGTGAGACTTTGTTTTGACTATAGAGTGTATATAAGAAGAAGACGTAGTCACAGGTGACGTCACCCATTGGTTTGTGTACTGCAGTTTTCAGCATTTTAGGCGTCGCCATCTTGGTATTTGGCTGTCACCATCATTTTTGCAACCAGAAGTGATACAAAAGGGTGGAGCTAGGTACAATGGAACGCTGATTAAGACATTTTAGGCAACCAAAATGTTACAATTAACTTTCATGAAGTGAAAACACATTGTAGAAGGGTTAAAGTTGTTAAACCAAACGTGAACAACTCCCAGACCGAACAACGCCATGGTAACAACCTGCCAATCACAAGGTAGCCTAAAGCATCCCCTGCTTTATGGTCTATCTGACTCTAAATGGGACCATAATTTACTAAATGAACATCATGCTGTACTGAAGAAGACTTTAAACTAGTGATTGAGACTATAAACTCATGTTTACAATGTTTACTGAGGTAATAAATCAAGGGAGAAGTAGGCTCATTTTCTCATAGACTTCTATACAATCAGACTTCTTTTTGTCACCCCCTGCTGGCTATTAGAGAGAATGCAGGTTTAAGGCACTTCTGCATTGGGTTCACTTTTCAGACCCGGAGGTTGCCCACTGGTTTTGATAAGCTTGAGGAAGAGTGAATATCTATGTACGAGCTGTATTTTGTGGTTTTCAGAATATCCAGACTAGTCATAAACACATCATGTCACAGCATCCAGAGTGACAGAATCCAGACAACAAAGCTTATTACGTATAAAAAATCTTGTTAAGTTAAAATACAACTACAAATATGAATCTGGCTACAATGAGTAGCTTATAAGAGCTTACAATGGTATTGTACCATATCAACAGGAAAGAGTGCTAAGATATTCCTGGCTGTAGGGTCTCAAGAGAGCACTACTCTATAGCATGATGGGCTTTTCTGCTCAATCATTTACAAGGGCGTCAGGCAGGTCTATTGATGTATGCCGAAATTAAAGGGATAGTTTGGGTGTTTCTCATTGGGGTTGTATAAGGTACTTCTCCATAGTCAGTGTATTACCTAATAATACACTGTCTATGGATAAATACCTCATACAACCCCAATGAGAAACACCCAAACACTACATTTGGACCCATTGCCACAATGTGTACAGGCTGGCTAGTCAGTTTTATTAAATGTTATTTATTAAGTGTTATTCACTAGTCAACAATGTCAATGTGTTTTACTGCAGTTCCTTCACTGCCTGTTCTTAGATTACTTCATATTCTGAGGAACTTGTGAGTCAGATCCTACAACATCTCATCTAGCTAAATATAGTGCTGTTTGCTTCCAGTGCTGTATTCTTCAGCTCATATTACTGTCACACTTTAGCCTTATTCCTCAGCCAGTACACCTGTGCAGCATGTGGAGCTACTCAACAGCCGTGTAATCCTAATTGTAGCATTTGATGGTTCTGATTTAACCAGAGGGACGAAGAGGAAGGGAGCTTTACCCCTCCCACCACCCCCCACTCTCTGCACAAGAGAAGTACTGGTATTGATTTAACCTAAAAATGAAATTCTGCCATGTCAGAATGCAGACAGAGTAAACATTATTTATGGCTCATGTTAGGTCACACATGCTGAACTGCATATTGTGCTGCAATTGCTCAAAAGCATATTGTATCTACACGGACATCGCCCAACACTCAGCCCAGGCCTGTAGTGAAAAAGGACCCAGCTCTTACCATTTGAAAGGACAAGCCTGACTATTTAGCATCAGATGTTGAATGCTGTATTAAATGCAGCTCATAACATCAAAGCTTGGTCTTTGTTGAGCACTGTGTGCCCCATAATTTGACAGCAAGTTGAGAAAATTGATAATGCACAAAACAGCTCTCATAGAAATGATAATAAGGCTTTCTATATATACTGGAAAAATAAAGTTTAGAAACTTGTGTTTGGTGGATTTTTTCTCTGTTGTTACAATGCTAATGGTCATTGTATTTTACATCGTTGGAAAGTCTGTTTATTTACCTTCGCAATGATGTCCAACTAGTAAGGATCATGCATTTGTGGGATGAGCAGCACAGCTGACTATGTGGGTAGCGCCCAAGAACAATGTTCCAAAATGCTCTGCCAATGGTAAACAGTGTATTCTCATAAGGCTACCAGGAAGCCTGCAATGACTGCCCTTCACTGTCAGGCCCGTTTGCGCCGGTGTCGACAACACAGACAATGGAACCTGAACATGTGGGGGAATGTCATGTTCAGTGATGAGTCCAGGACCTAACTTCATCCTCCAAGAAACAACGCTCACCCCACAGAGCCAGGGTTATCACAGACTACCTCCACAATGTGGGAGTAGAGAGAATGGAACGGCCTGCCAAGAGTCCACACCTCAACC
>CAKALG010011429.1:2398-12851 GCA_916700815.1 Helicolenus hilgendorfi
CCGGCTGCGGGCGTAGAGAGCAGAGGAGACTCGCTGCAGAGCCTCGCTGCATCAGCTTGTGCTGAGGCAGGAAAAGCCAACACTAAGATCAGATCTAAATCATGTTCATGGAGAGACCTTGGTCTGGTCAGCTAACATTACTGCCAAGCAGCTGAAATATAGAGTGATATTGTGCTTTTAGCTGACGTGTGTCGCCTCACTGTTTTGAGCGATGCTCGTTCAGGTATATTTAGAGCGAAAGAGCGCGAGCCCGACGCTGACTTTCGTTGATTTCACGGCCACAGGTGTCGCTGTTAAGAAGCATTTCTGAAAGTTACAAATAGTCCCTTTAACGTCTTGTTCTCTGCAGAATAAAACGTTTTCATGTGGCTGAATTTTAATTTTGGAGGCTAAAATTATGAATAGCTGCGCACATTCTAGAAATTATCAATATGGCAGTTTCAGAATAACAAACATTTTCAGTCAGCCGAACAATGTGAAGGTTTTTTTTTTTTTTTGATGTATTTGATTTGATAAACATAACGTAAAATCAACGTAAAATATTTAATATGATTTTGTAATACTGTGCCGCTGCATCACCCTCTAAAATTGCATTAAAATTAACATCAATGCATTAAAATTACTGAGTGTGAAAATGTGCTTTTCTTGCTAACCTGTCCTGAAAGTAAGCCCCCGTTCCCTGATCATTTTAACTGATTAACCTTTCTGTTTTTAATCTTCCCTCCCCTCCCTAAAGGTGTCTCCCCGCCCAGCAACACACCACTCACTACCAGCTGTGACTCCCCCGGACTGGGATGCCCAGGTAGGACAAATAAACACATCTGCATGGTGAACACCGTCTTCAGCAACTGGTCCTAAAAGAAATACCACTGCCTCTGTTTGATGTACTCGATCTCAAAGTAATACACTCAGGGTGATGTTCTTCTCGGTGGTCTGTCAACCATAACTACCTTTCCTTACACCTTCTGGTGTTTTGTGGATTTTAGTGCATCACTTGTTCATCGGGGATTATTCTCATTTCACCTCCATGCCTACTTTCATGAGGCCACGCTGAATCTTTCAAGATGTGTAGACCTTTACGTTAAACCCTTTAGGTACCATGAGTGCATACATTGTCTTCATGGGCGACCCTGCTCAAAGAATGGACCCCTAACCTACTGCAGAGAATGATGTATATAACTGAGGTTTTCCTCCATGACATACATATTTAATCCAGGTGAACCCAATGGGAATCAAACTCTCAACCTTTGCAGCATCACTTCCCATTCAGCCTCACAAGACGATAGTTTTTACTGTCAGTTTCTGATCTATGTGCCTCGTTAAAGAAGTCCCGATAACCACCAAAGTTTCCCGAACCCCCTAAAGCTTTTTAACCCCAACAGTGGATTCTGGACGTGTTGTTAAGAGAAACTCTCAAACCTCAACCAGACTCCGGTTTGGTTCCCCCAAAGCCCAGAACATATTCTAGCCTCCGGACTTTGCACAAGGGTCTTAGGTTTGAAGAGGAAAGAAGATGGGGATGTTGGAGGTCAAAAGGTGTGAAGATTTGAGACAGGATTGAGAAGAGAAAGGAGGCAAAAAGAAGAAGGGAAGGTGAGGACATCAGAGGAGATGATAGAATAAAAGGAGAAGAAACTGATTATCGTTGGTTGATCGGACAAAAGATGATTGCTAAACTAACTCGCAAAAGGCACATTTTAACAGAATTGAATGAAAATGCCCGAAAAAAAATTTGATCTTCATATTTGAATTTGGCCGTTATTGAAGTTTTGTTGCCTGAACATAACAGCGAGCATTTCATGGTAACAACGTGGCGTTAAATGACACGTGAATCATCATCATGACACGCAGAAATGTCATTTGATTTATACGCCTTCCCATAAGATCAGGTAGATCGGTAGAGTCGGATTAGAAAGAGAAGAAGGGCTAAAATGAATCTATGTAACTACACAGAAATGTTTGATAATCGTTGGATCGTAAAACAAATATTTGCTTATTCTGGTTCCTGCTTCACCGTTGGTTGGATTTGCTAACTTTCTGTTTTATATTATTATAAACCGAATATCGTGGGTTGATTGGACAAAAGACGATTGCTCAACTAACTCACAACAGGCACATTTTAACAGGATTTCCTGAAAATGGACGAATGAGAATGTGTTCTTCATATTTGAATCAAGAGTCTGGGGTTATCTGGGGTTATCTGGGGTTGTCTGGGGTTGTCTGAGGGTATCGTAAGCTGTACAGATGGTATCGCCCTTTGATTTTTGATTTTGGCTGATTAATAAATTGACTTGAGAAGAGAAGTCAAACTGGGAAAAAGGTTCAATCAAGTGGGTTGAAATGATGAAATTCTTGAAAAGGAAGCAGATGCTCCACTCAGCTCGTTCTCACCGAACCCTTCTTCACAAGCTCAAGTGTCTGCAGATGAGAAAAAATAAGGTGGTTTAATAAGTATTCTCCGTCTGATGCTCACTCTCACCAAACAATGTGGGAAAGAATCGCCTCGGGCATGCTCTGTTAATGACATTTTCCTTAAATGACCCGTCTGTGTTCTGAAGGGAACATACGTGACAGAACGTTTCTAAAGAAAGCCACCCCAGGGTGCCGTTCGGCCTCTTACCGCCCAGCCAAAACCATTAAAACTGGAATACTGTTCCTGCACAGATCATGGCCCAAAGAAAATCTCACTCTCTGGCCAAGCACCTTTGCTCCAGGAGGTCACGTGATCTGGAGTTCACCAGTAGCAATCGGTCAGAACAGTAGCTGGGAGCCGGCTGACGACGTGACCCAACCACATAAGCTAAATGTCAGTTCTCACAATCCTATCCTGTGCTACGGAGGCCTCAGAGGGACATTTTTATAAAGGTCAGTTTTGGTGGGATTGTGCTCATGAGAGTAAAGGCAAATTAAGGTCCCAGAAAATAAATGACTACCGCAGCCCGGACACGTCAACGGGTCATGGGAGAGCGCTCACAGGGTTGTACGTTAAGTCCTGGATCTAGATTGGTCCACAGAGTGCAGGGTCATCTAAAGAGCAGCACCCCGGGGTGACGAGGACGCCTGAATCCCCGGTGAGAACAGGTGTTCTTCAGCAAACAAAGCCTTCGTCAAGACAGATGGTTCAGATGGAACATAAAGGGAGGGGAGGTTCCTGTTTATGGGACAAGTTGTTATGACTTCTATGTCATTTTCACCCTGCGATTGGCCTCTACAAGAGCAAGCTAGACACTTAATGAAGCTGTCGAACAACAGGCCGAGGCAGATGGCCGCCCACCCAGAACCTGGTTCTGCCCAAGGTTCCTACCCGTTAAAGGGAAGTTTTTTCATGCCACTGTCTTTAAGACTGGTTTCATATTTCATGTAACGACGCTGTTTGAAAATACTAAAAAGCAACCTGCAGCAGAGCATTAGTGCTGTAAACCCGACCCGTTAAAGGTTCTGCACTGAGGATGATCATGCAGCTTCACAACCATTCATCATCTGCTGCATCTTTTTCTCTCTCATCCCGACCCCCCCAGCCGCTTCCTCTCCCGCCACCCCATCCACTGACTCCACTAACACCATCCATGCTACTAATGCCATCACCCACGGTAAGCAACCCTCCTCCTCCACCTCCTCCTCGTGCAGCCTCCTTCTCTTTCATCTGTCGCTTTTCACAAGTCTTTTCTACCTAATTTCACCTTCTCCTCCACTCTTTGATCACCCTTTTATTTCTCTCCAAACTCTAGTTTTTCAACCTCTTTCCTCCATGTACCCCCTTTTTTATTTTTTAAATGCTCATTCATATTGTTCAGCTGCTGTGCTGATAATCTCTGATGGTTTATCTCTTGATTTATGTCAATGACAACTAAAGCCTTTTAGTCCCCTTCTCTTTTGCCTCATCTCCTGTAAATTTTAGATAAATTTGGGGGCTCATCCGGGATCCAAAAGGAAGACTTCTTCTTCACGGAACATTTTCAGTTCATCACCAAAAACAATTATCCTCCTGCTGTGTTCACACCAAGAGCAAAGTGACTTTTCGCCTTTCTCTACTCATGTGAGTTGGACCACCTCCATTGGTCTGTGGCTCGGAGGGTAGAGCAGGTTGTCCACCAATCGGTAGGTTGGTGGTTCAATCTCCGGCTGCTCCAGGTCACATGTCGTTGTGTCCTTGAGCAAGACACTTAACCCCAAATTGCTCCCGAAGGCATAGCCATCGGTGTGTGAATGAGTATTTAGATTAGATCCTGATGGGCAAATGTGGCACCTTGGTAGCCTCAGCCATCAGTGTATGAATGAATGGGTGAATGGGTGAATGCTGATATGTAGTGTAAAGCGCTTTGAGTGGTCGGAAGACTAGAAAAGCACTATATAAGTCCAAGTCCATTTACCATTCCCCATAGATACCAACATTTTTTCTTTCCGCCATTTTTTGCCATCAACCATGAAAGAAATAACCACTGTTGCTGCTTTGTACATTTTATGGTAGTCCCAGATATGTCAGAAAACCAAACGGCGTCGTGTCTGGGTTCATAACGTCACCCGGTGGCGAGCTGTATTCAAATACAGTGCCATCGCTACTGCGGTATGAACGCAAAATAAACAGATTATGCTGTGATGTATCTGCAATAAACGGATCAAAAGGAGGCCGAAATAACTACATTATGATGCTGATTTATAAAAAGTGTGAATTCATACTTTGTCAGGTCTGTCCGCAAGACGACAAGCAACAACTTTTAAAATGCTTGTTTTCTGAATGGAGTTTGGTTGGATCAGTGCCAGGCTATGCAGCTGCTCCATCAACACTCAACATAAAGTCATCTAGGCATAAATACGGCAGCGACGTTGTTGTTTCTACCACAGACGGTCGGTGGTTTCTACACAGAGATACAAAGTTTGTGTGTTTGCGTTGCGTCCTTTGCGGCATCATGTTGTCTATTCACCTCTTTGAAACGTTTGCTTTGCTCTTGGTGTGAACACACCATTAATGGTTTATCGAAGAAGCTTTGCTCATAAAAATCCAAACCCCCTGAAGTTGTGCCATGTTTGACCTTTTCAAAGACTTTCATGGAAAGTTGCTCGGGGCTATTTTACTTTCCGTGCACTTCTGAAAAGGAAAAACCCTCTCATTTATTCTATTCATTATCTACCAGGGAGAAAACTCAGCCAACTCTGATGCATTGGTCCATATGAACGTGTTTGACTCAGGAGGACTGAGACTAGATAAATATTATCTACCACTACTTTAAAAAATGAGTTCATCAAATCTTTTCATTACTTAATTAACCTTTCTGTCATTCTTCTCCATCTGAGGAGTTGAAATGGCGAATGAATGGTCCCAGGAATTTATGAAAATCAGCTCTTGTTCTTTGATTAGGATAATAAGGATGGTTTTGTTCTAACAAAGGAAAGTGCAGTCCACTGGAATTTTAAATATGTAACTGAAGTAGAAAATACTTTGCACATAGTATGACTTTTTAACACAAGCATGTTCTTATCCATGAGGATAGGATGTAAAAGGTTCATACATGTTGGAAGCATCGAGCGTTGGGAGTACCGGATCTCAGCATTAAAACCATTTTGTTTGTGGTCCCTCCCGTTCTGCTGTATCCTTTGATTTGTGATCTCCAGTTCTCCCTCCCATCACTCCATCTCCAACCGCCATCCCTACCACTAGCATGCCACTAACCCCAACCACCAGTACCACCACCACCAACAGCACAACCAGCTCCTTCTCCTCTGGTAAGGCTTCATCTGCTTCGCTGCTTTGTTGTTTGCTACGAGCATCTCTAGACTCTCCACACAAATAAGAACAAAACAAAGTAATTACTGGAAATTTCAGTCCCAAATTTCATCGTATTCAGGCAACTCAGTCTCATGAAATAGTCAAGAAATTTTAAATATTCGATTTGTGTACATAGACATGAATTTCTCTTTTTTTGTGACGCTCAGCACGACTTTTATCAACTTATTTTCTTTTCAAAATAAAACTACTCAGTTAGGTTTAGGAAAAGGTAGTGGTTTGGGTTAAAATAACTCAGAAAGTGCTGTAATTTAAGTACATAAGTTACGTGACAAATAAATCAACATTGACTTGTGGTTTCACACGGGACATGAACACCGGTCTCCTGGGAGAAACGTGAAATCTCTGTCTATGTACACAAATCAATATATTAAATTTCGTGACTGGGCTGATTCAGGATAGAAAAGCTTGGAACAGAAGTCTTCTCAATTGAAACCCAAACACATTTTTAAAATCTTTTTGAGAATATATTCCTTTTATATTATATTATTCTGCCAAAAAAACAAATTTAAACCGAATTGACTCCCGAGATGTTTTTGGGAAACCCAATTTTTGCACCAAATGTCAAAAAGGCTTCCCTTGATCAACCTTTTTTTTTTCTTCTCTGAATCAAGAAAGACTTTTGACAGGCTAGGAGCTTGCCCCATTAACACAGTGTGGTTGTGTGTTTTGCGTTACTGACATGCCGACTTATTGTGCTAATCAGTTACGCCTCCCACTACCATCGCCATCACCACCAGCGCCGCTACCTCTGCATCTCCTGCCACTAACGTTGCTTCAGCCAGCAGTACACCACATGGTAAGGTAGCTGACCGTATCTAAATATTAACATAGCTAACGTCGTCAGTCAAGGTTCTGATTTCATCCTGTTCTGCCAGCGATTCACAATTGAGGAAGTTTCATCAAATATTACCATTTACGTTGTTAATATAATGTGTTTATAATATGTTTGTACATTGTCGAAATGTTTTTAGACTAATGTCCCCATAATGTAGACATGTTTTTGGACTAATGTCCCAAAAAGGCAGCTGTTTTGAAAGGGTGTAGTCCCTGCAATGTAGCTGTGTTTACATATTGATGTCCCCACAATGTAGACATGTTTTTAGACTAATGTTCCCACAGTGTAGCTGTGTTTTTAGGGTTGATGTCCTCACAATGTGGAAATGTTTTTACACTAATTACCCCACAATGCAGCTGTTTTGATTGGTTGATGTCCCCACAATGCAGCTGTTTTGATTGGTTGATGTCCCCACAATGTAGTAATGTTTTTAGACTAATGTCCCCACAACGTGGATTAATGTCCCCACAGTGTAGCTGTGTTTTTAGGGTTGATGTCCTCACAATGTGGACATGTTTTTAGACTAATGTCCCCACAATGCAGGTGTTTTGACAGGTCGATGTCCCCACAATGTAGCTGTGTTTACAGGTTGATGTCTGCACAGTGTGCAGTAGCTGTTTACAGGTTGTTATCCTCACATAGAGGTCTTTTCATGCTCTTCTCCCCACAGTGTAGCACGATTAACAGGTTGTTGCTGTTAAATCATGATGAATACAAGTGTACACATACACTGACCAAAACAAACAAACATCAAAGAAGTTTCCCATTTCCTTCCAGGTGTTTGATATAATATATATAAATATATATGTCTATTAACCTGACTGATGTGTAATGTTTACTTTCCCTGTAGCCCAACAGACAACCAGCAATACGCCAACTGCTTCATCTGCTCCCACTAACCACCCAGCTACTAACCCCACAACGCATGGTAAGAGCAACACAGCTGGAGCGAAGCCACAGCTGAGACTGACGAGCTTTACGTGCAAAACGCTTAATGCTGCTAGCTATGACTGCATGCAGCGCTGGCAGGTACAAAAACCACAGAGGACTTAAATCTGAGTTCAGGTGACTAAATCTACTGTCACTGACAAGCTGTGTAAATAATGAACAGTAACTGTAGAGGCCTGCTGCCCTCAGTCATGGAAGAAAACAGTCCGTACAAAGCCAAACAGCAATAAATCCAGGTAGTAAAACTCTGGTAATTTAGAACTAAAGGAAATTAAATGAAATTCAGTTCATTTCCCAACCCGGTTAAAAGATTATGGATATAGCTGGATGTTTGTATGAACATTAGGCATGATGTTAGACACACTTAACTGTAGTTATTGCTTATTCTCAAAGAATATTAAAGCAATTATTAGTGTTTGAATTAACTTCTGTACATAACATTTTGAAATCGTTATTGTTGTTTGGGATACAAGCATGGGCAATCGGGTGCGTAACCAGATTTTGGACCTATAGTATGTCGATAAATGCTTTGAACTGGGGCTGTAACTAATTATATTTGTCATCATTGATTAATAAATTAACTTATTTATCTATAAAATGCCTTAAAATATAAAAATTAAAAAAAATACTTAGAAAATGCAAGAGGCAGCAAATTGACAAATTTGGGAAAATTTTTGTTTATTAAATGACTTACAATTAATATGTTATCAAAATTGTTAATCAATTATTCAATTAATCAGCTAACTACTTTGTAATCATTTCTTTCACTTTCATTTTTTCTTTGATTTAGTCCTTTAGGTCTGTTTGTAGGCAAATATTAATTAGTTGTTTCATGGCAGCAGGAAGACTCGTGTGTTAATCCTAGACATTGTGATTGAGAACATTTTACATTGTAATTTTATTCAAACGCCTTTAGATCTTTTTGCATTCTGCTCGTAATCTACTTTTCTTAAACACTCATGCTACCATTAAAATGCACAACACTCTCTACGGGCCTTTTCGCACCTCAAAGTCCAAACCAATGTTCTTGTTATATTGTTTACATTTGACCCGGATAGTTTTGGTTTCACATTGCAATGAAATGAGCGCACTAAAGAACTCTACATGACATATCTGCGTCCTGTTGTGAGCTGTGGCTCGTACACTCGTATATAGCAACACGATCTCACGGGAGTTCATGAAATAGTCACGAAATTCAATCTATTTCAATCTATTTCAATCTATTTGTACACGAATTTACGACTTTCAACAACGTTTTTTTTTGTGCTTTTTCCTACGAATGTCCATCAACACCCAACGCATGTGTACAATTTCCGCTCCAGTCTTTTCAAAATAAAACTACTTAGTTAGGTTTAGGAACAACATCATGATTCGGCTTAAAATAAGTACGTAAACGGAGTAAAATACGTAAGGAAACAACGTAACACAAGTACAGAAAATATGTCACAAACATTGCTAAAAACGCTAACGTAACCTACCCATCCCCCTCCCGCCATCAGCAGTCTCTCTCCCTTTTTATTCTACGTCACTCACTCTGAGCGTAGCATATTTACGTGGATGCATTTACATTGCAGTCAGTACGGACTACACGGCGTGGACATGACACGCCAAAAGCAGGAACGGCGTTCTTACTGTATCCTTGCGAATTATCGTGTCATTCATGCACCTTTTTGTGTGACCAGGTTGCTTATAAATTGACAATTACCGGCCAGAACTTTCTATAACTGGTCCAAAACATCCAAAAAATACTCATTAGAAACAAACCGAACTATGGTTCAGTTTGATCCGGACAGAGACCACCTCTCTTCGTCAGACAGGAGGTTTTACACCTGTAATTTTGGTTCACATCAAACTGAAAAGTCTGAAAGTCCGGATCAAACGAGCTGTGAAAAGGCCCTAACAATGCAATCATGCCTTCTTTCTCCTCCTCTACTCGTCTTATTCTGTCTTTCAGCCTCCTCCCTTCTCCTCTCTTCTGCTGTTTCTAACGATCCAACCACTAACGTAGCTGTCAATGCTGCTTCCTCTCGGGGTAAGATAAACTCTTGCCCGCCTGGTTCGGCAACCAAGGTCTTTACACTCTTCTCTTGTCATTCCTGTCTAGTTATTTCTTTATTCTCATTAGAAAAAAAAACTTTTTTAAGCTTTTATTAATCCAGGAAAAGTACGTTTGCTCTTTTTCAGCATTGCTGTGTTTCACATTTAAACTTTTCTCACCAAGTTTAGATATTTCCTGCTGCTGTTTGATCCAGATTACCAGATATTAAATCACATTTTACTCAATATATATATATATTTTTATATATATATATCTCTAGTGCCTTGATGCGCTATCTCTCTGATTTATTTAGATTGTGTTCAGGTTCTCTGTTTCATAATGATCAGCACTACCTGTAATAGCCGCTTCTCCTGTTGCGGTATTAACAATTTAATCCTTAAAACAATCTAATCTCGTCATACAAAAACTCTTCTGGTTTGGTTTACATTTACATAATCTTTTACTTCTGGTTTTCTATTATTCGTGCATTGATCCTGTCTTTTTTACTTTTATTTCAGTAATACTTATCTCTGATGAGAAATCAGGAACATATTTGTAATAAGTTTTCTTTCACGCTTCTCGTGATTAAAGGGAATTTGGGATGGCTCATGTGGTGTAAAGGTGTCAGGTGCTTCTTAATCTCCATTGTGTTTACTACTGCTTTGAGTTTTTTGCTTGAAAATACATTTTGTTTATTATCTGTAACCTGCTTTTCCACCATAATGGCGTCTGGTTTGATGTGGCGTGCCGTGGTGACAGCAAAGGAGTCTGCTGTGAGATCTCCTGCTGCTGTAGTTGCCAGAAGACGCCGGCATGCTTTTGGATCCTCCGTTTCTCATGCACCCAG
>CAKALG010011434.1:5206-16230 GCA_916700815.1 Helicolenus hilgendorfi
ATGTTAATGACATCAGCTGACAGGAAGTAAACATGGACCCAAGCTGTTGCCTAGCAACGTAATTCCGTTGCAATTCCGTTGAAATGAGCTAAAACGGAGCGTTTCAGACAGAGGGTAAATACAGGTATATTCAGACGGACAGTATGAGGAAAATACAGTTTTTTTTAACATTACAGCATGTAAACATGTTCCAGTAGAAACACAAAATACAGGTAAGAACCTGAAAATGAGCACGATATGGGACCTTTAATTCAGTACATTCAAATGACGTTCATGGGTCGAAGCCCTACATCTGTATGTCTTTTTCTAATGGATATCCAAACCAAATTTATTAAATATTCGTAAAATAAAAATAAACAGAACTTTAGTGGAATGTTCGATCCAATGCACATTGATGGCATATTTAACATAAGTGTGAACGAGTCACAGACCCGTTTTCACCCACTGACCTAAATGGAACTATGAACAGCATGTAGGGGCATGTACTAGGGAGATACCCAGTGCTGTATTATTATCAGGCAAACAGCTTTTTACAAGCTTAACACAAATTTAATTGAATGCTACATTATGTATATCCTGTTGATGTCCTTTCATATGAGTTAGTGTTAATTCTTTGAAAAACAAGTCAAATAATAATTAATAATGTGACACATAAGAGATCCCCTTTGAGAAATGTGCTCCTCTCTTGTTGCTGACCTCCTCAGGGAGAGGGCTCCGTCATCTTAATCCACTATCCACTTTGTACCAGCTACTCATCAAGGGCAATAAATGCTTCAAAGTTGGATGTGCAGCAAATTAAAATTTTATATCACCCCAAGACGCTCAAATAGTAAAGCAGTCAGAAGTTTAGAGGCTGTGCTATTTGAGCAAATTTACTATTTGAGCATGTCGGGTGATATAAAATTTTAATTTGCTGTACATCCTCTAGCCCCTGACACCAAAACAGAGCTATTTTGTTTATATTTTCATGCGTTTATTGCCTTTCACGAGGAGTTCAGTGTGTGAAAATGCAAAAACACAAGAGAGACTTGCAACTGAGCCAAAATGACTTGGGCGACTGACAGGAGAGGATAGGTCATAGTTATAGTTTATCATATGTTTAGCTATTTATTTTAGAATTTTCTAAAAACAAAAATCAAAGAAACATTTCTAGTTTAAAGGCTACAGATCCACATATGTTCATTCCCTCCATGCTTAGCAGACAGATATTGCATTAATTTAAAATTAGCTCTTCTGTGATGCACCCTGTGTCTGCTGTCATTTAGATTCATACACGATACAGGTTAGCTAAATTCTCTTTCCCCCACCATGACCTTTCTTTAAAAAAAAAAAAGCTACAAATGTGCACCTGCTTTCGGCAGACTTTTCTTTCTCCACAAGATTGACGACCACAACGTTTGTGAATCCCACTCTTCATATCTCCTCCAATCATTTTGCTCAATCCTGCCTTAAATTAATATGCATGAAGGAGAGAGGAGCACTTCACTGATTACAGGCTAGGAGTTCTTCAGATGACAGCCACACCGTGCTTCCACTCTGGTGTACCTGTTTGATGAATAGCATGCATGTCTGTAGCAGCAGAATGCATCTGAAACAGCTTGGGGGTTGGATACATGGAGGAAGTACACCCACGTCCTCTGGGTGAAGGACATTCTCTCAAATCAAATCATTATAAATTGGTAATTCCCAAAAATTCACATCAATATACAACTGTTTTAATTAATATTGAATTACTTATAGGTTGGACATAAAAAACGGCAATCGATATCCTGAAATGTGTGAACTGAACACTGAAATGATAAGCCTGGTCTCACTCACAGAGCGTCAAATACCAAAGCACAAGGCACCCTTTAGCGTCTGTAAGAGACGCACCGGGCTTTCAGCTAACTCAAAAGCCATCCGAGTCATTATTAGATGCTCAGAGCAACGTACGTACTGTAGTATTTAGAAAGTAGAAAAGTCCACTAAGGGTAGGACGGAGGGGTGGTGGATGGATCAAACAAACACAGGCCTTTTTCTCAGGGGACCGGCGTTCGTGTCCCGTGTGAAACCAAAAGCTGAGTCATTTTTACTGACGACATGATGTTACGTGACGTTATGGCATGTGACGTGACATCATCGAGGCGTTACATCTGTTGTTAAATTGCGTAACAAACATATTGTTATACACGTGTTCCAACGTTAACCACTGTCGTTTTACTACGTTAACCACTTGCTACAACATTAACTGTGACCTTTTTACAATGTTATACAAATGTTCCAACGTTAACCACTATCGTTTTACTACGTTAACCCCTTGCTACAACATTAACTGCGACCGTTTCACAATGATGAAAACCACGAATTACAATGTTAACCGCAACCATCACACAATGTTAACCACGTGTAACAACATAAACCGCGAGCGTTCCACAACGTTAAACACGTTACAAAATTCACAGCAACTGTTACATAACGTTAACCACGTGCTAAAACCTTAACCGCAACCACTTCCAACCACATGTGGCAAAATCTGACGAGTAGGGATGACATCACGTTGGTCGATAAATTGTCATCTTCTGTATCAATTTCAATTTTTTTGTACAAAATATGAATGTGAAAATGAAACATGCAAATTGTGTAGGTGTGGTTAAAATCCTCTATAGAAGACATAGGGTTAAATCCTTTAGGTTAGAATGAAATGAAGCAGGGGGAATCCATTGATTTCCAAAGACACATTTTTCAAGGTAGAAAAGCAAGTGACAGAGAACATCACAGCATGCCGGCCTTCTTCCTCTCATTTCTCCAGGCTATATATAGTTATACGGAAGGTTTCCTTATATCTCTGGTTGATGCCAAATGTCCTCGCTCTGCAGGTGTCCTTATCTGTGGCTAATATTAGCCACAGTATAGTGTTGGATCCACCAATAGCCTCTCTGGGGAGAAGAGGGAGGCCGATGGCGACGCTTCGCCGCTCCCCCAGGACCATCTGTCTTAGCTAGGCACACAGCATGGGATAATGGCATCGTGTACTGCTGTTCCTCACATCAGGGGGATCCTTAGATGCAGCCGCAGATTTCATCTATCAGCTCTCGTGACCCGGCCGAGGAAATGTCTTGGTATTTAATAGCCGCTTTTGTGTAGCTGGCATACAGATGAGGAAAAGCGTTGACCCTCATTTGAATGAGAAGGGTATTAGTGCGAACAGGATGTCAGTAATTAGTGTCTTTTCTTCTCTTGGCTGGCACTCGTTGAGTGGAAGGTGAAACCGGCCAGATACAGTCACCCCACTGTCAAGAGGAACAAAACTGTGACCTTTACAAATCCCAAAAGACCTTTCACTGATTTTTATTCATCCAAACACCAACCACAGATCAGATTCACAGCCATCGTAGCAGCCTCGTAGCCAATAGAGAGCCAGCAAAACTAAACTTACCATCACTCCCCACTTTGTCGTCATTCACAGCCATGCTAATCCAGAGAGCAAATCTCCATATGCCTGGACAAACCTAATTAACACCCATCACTTATTAACACACCCAGCGCTGTGCTTTTCTTCTCTAATTAGATGGCTTTTATAGGAGCGACGGCTTGACAATGTTCCGTGGCCTTGAACGCGTCACAGAACATTACGGGGTCTTTGTTTTCGACGCTACTCCCTCCCTTTCTCATCTTTCGATCAGCCACATTTATGCGAGTCGAGTGCCAGGCTATTAATCACAGAGTCATTAGCTATGCATCAATTACTCAAGATGCCCACCACGCTTTTTGATTAGAGCCTGGCAAACTCTGGAAGACTGATTTGGTGAATATTTAACAATTATCTGTTAAACGCTTGCCAGTCCTATACCCCCCCCAATCCCCCCACCACCACCACCACATCAAAAACCTAGAACGCATCTGGCCATATCAGAAGCTCCAAAAGCAAAAGCCTATTAGTCCAAATTACTCCGTGATAAACTTCACTCATATAATCAGACTTGTTAGCTGCACCACAAATTCAAAAGCCGATTTTCTTAGTTTGGTTTAGTAATAAGTACAGAAGGTATTTATCATGATAAATGGTTGCATTTATATAGCGCTTTTATCCAAAGCACTACACAATTTGCCTGTAATTCACCCCCTGCTGAGCCCTATCCAATTCATAAATTATATACGCCTGTACCTGTGACAGTTGTCCACAATCAGCGGCGTAATTTCTCTTAAAATCACACAAGATGACAGCGGTGTTGAAATACATCTTTGATTAGTATTAAAAGATAATTTTAGGGCTGTCAAAGTGAATCACTGCCGGAGGTTACACTGGGCTCAGTTTTAAAGCTAGTGAAGATACTGGCATCATAGGAAACTAAGGAATCCATTGTTACCAATCATGTCATAGTAGTTCGTTGTGAAGGAGGTTAAAAATAGTGCTCCAAACTTGCAGTAAATTTTGTTGAGGAAAAACTGGCATGGCCATTTTCAAAGGGGTCCCTTGACCTCTGATTTCCAGATAGGTGAATGAAAATGGGTTCTATGGGTACCCACAAGTCTCCCCTTTACAGACATGCCCACTTTATGATAATCACATGCAGTTTGGGGCAAGTCATAGTCAAGTCAGCACACTGACACACTGACAGCTGTTGTTGCCTGTTGGGCTGCAGTTTGCCATGTTATGATTTGAGCATATGTTTCATGCTAAATGCAGTACCTGTGAGGGTTTATGGACAATATCTGTCATTGTTATGTGTTGTTCATTGAGTTCCAATAATACATATATATATGAACATTCATATAAAGCAGCATATTTGCCCACTCCCATGTTGATAAGAGTATTAAATACTTGACAAATCTCCCTTTAAGGTACATTTTGAACATTAAATAATGGTTGCAATTTAATCGAATCCCTGAAAAAAGGCAGTGCCAGAAATTATGGAGGACATCCATCTTCACTACGGCTGGTATTTGGTTTATCTTGTTTTGGAGTCTTTAGTCTGTGCTGCTTATAAAACACTGTCTATAGTGAGTGGAGTTTTATTAGCCTTGAGGTAACAGAAAGAGGATTTGCAGCCACAGGGCTGCAGCTACCTGGCAACAGAAATCTGAGCTGGAAAAGCGAAGCAGTAACAATCTCTCCTTAATTGACAGGTGCCTTCGAGCAGCTTTTGAGCTCGGCCTTAATTAACACTTTCACCCCTAATTGCTTAAAACTACACGGTGACCAGCAGTGTGGTTATCCTGGGTAATGTCCCAGAAGTGAGTGGATGTAACACTTCGGAGCTGAGACAAACCAAATCGATTCCAATAAAGGGTCCAGGTAATATAAAGACTGACACCAAAAGAATGTCTTAATAAACTTTTCTTTAAAAACCAAGAACAAATATATATTTCTGCCAACAGTCAGCATCCACCAACCTGTCATTTAGCACAATCTGCTGCCATGCTGTGTTTCCAGCACCTTGCTTCCCTCTGGAGACACTGAATTAGAGAGCTGTGTGCTGCAGTGCTCATGGAGGGGCGGAGAGGGGGAGACATAATCTCATGCTCCCCTGGGTATTGTGGGAATAATTGTTCAGCCAGATGCTGTGATGTCGGTGCTCATCACTGGAGCCATAAATAAGAACAGATACGATACATGGACTTGACAACACGTTTGCAGACTTGCAATATCTCGACTGTAGGTTCACTACAGCTGACTGTCAGTCTGAGGTTAATGAGTGGACCTGTTGTAGGACAACCTTGTGCTATTTCTTCCCTTTACCCTCAACTCACCCATTTCTGACTTAACACGTCTCGATACAAGACTGTCCAGAAAAACAAGAACATTGGCTGTTTTACCCAACAGCTTGCAACGCCCCATGTTTACGTGCGGTACCAAAGCAGGAAGTCATGGGACATTCTTGTAGCCCAACAAAACGTTACAGGGAGGAAGTTTAGGTGAATGAATGGGTGTACAAAGTGGTGGGACTTCCCTTTCCCTACTTACAGTCAACATAGGTTTCCTCTAAGGCTTTGTAGTGTGACAAACTAATCTTAAATCAAAAGGTCTATATCAGCCTTTTTGGAGCTTTCTACTGCATGTCATCAAAAATAAAAGGTCAGAAAAAGCTTGTACGTGGACCTTTGATTATTTTGTCACTCATGCTGTTAACCACAGTCAAGAATTAACTTCCACTCCCAAGACCTACTTTGTTGTACGTCCTTCTGTATAGAATCTAGGGGTTATAATGGACAAGGATTTTAAAATGGACAAGCAAATAAACTCAGTTGTGAAATCAAATGTTTTTTCCAACTGCGGCTTTTATCCAGGGTTAAGTCCTTTTAATCTTTTAATGATTTTGAAAAGGTAGTGCATACTTTTATCACCACACGTCTTGATTATTGTAATGCACTTTATGTTGGTGTTAGCCGAGCCTTTTTGTCACGCCTGCAGCTTGTTCAGAATGCGGCAGCTCGTCTTCTAACTGGTACACTTAAACGTGAGCACATCTCCCCGATTCTGGCTTCTCTTCACTGGCTCCCTCTGCGTTTTAGGATTGATTTTAAGATTTTATTATTAACATATAAATCGTTAAATGGGCCAGCTCCGACTTATCTCTCAGACCTTTTAAAACCACATCTTTTATCAAGGACACTCAGATCCTCTGAGCAGTTGCTTCTGACTGTCCTGAGGTCTATAGGTTGAAGCTCAGGGGGGTGATCAAACCTTTTCAGTTGCAGCTCCAGAGCTCTGGAACGCTCTGCCTCCACGTGTTGGGTTGTCCTCCTGACTGCCTGTTTTTAAATCAAACCACAAAACGCACTTTTATTCCTTGGCTTTTGGCTCGGCATGAGAGTTGACTATTTTAATCCTTTTTTCCTTTCCTATTGGTCTTAACGCTTTTATTATTTTAATGTCCTGTTGGTTTTAAGTTGGTCTTTGTGTTTTATTGTGTTGTTTTTATGTTTTTATGTTTAACTGTACAGCACTTTGGTCAACTTTTGTTGTTTTTAAATGTGCTTTATAAATAAATTTGGATTGGATTGTTTAGGTCGGAGTTTTTGGGCGCAGTTTACAAAAACTCCATTCTCAGAAGTTATTCCTTCACCTTTCTTCTCTCCCTTTAAACTCACCACCCAGTAGGCATTGAGGGATACCCATAACACTTTGCAAATAGAAAAATAAATCAAAAGTAGATGCTAAAAATTAGGGTATTTAACAAGGTGAGATCAGTTGCTATACACAAGAGGGCAATAAAATATCTAATATAAAATATATAATAAAAGAAAATATCAACCTCTCCACACATCTGTTGTCAGCCGTGGTCTCAACTTCATCTCTGACTTCTGATGATGTCCACTGGTCACAAGTGGTGTCCCTTTCCATAGTCAGGTCAAGTGAGAACATTTGGAGCAAGAGTTCAAGAAAGTAGCGGAGGACTTTGCAGTTTGCGGTCAGCGTCTCAACTCCTCGGCCACCAGTGTGCTCCAGTCAGATCTAACTTACCTCTAAAAACACTACAGGAGTTTTCCAAAAAAGTGCAACAAAAACACATCACAGCTCAAGTACAAAGTCAGATAGTTTAAAACACTTACTTAGAACCAATTTAGCGATGAAAGATATTTGGTAAATGTGGTCCAGTTTTTCTTCACATATAAATCTTTGTTCAAGGCCAGACTATCAGGGGTGGCTGAACTTGATAAAAGTGTGCTAATTGTTCCCATCTACCAAATCCTTGCCCAAATCAGTGAATTCAAACCAGAGGTGGAGCTGGGTCTAAAGCCACAGTGATGGAGGTCTAGCACCCTCAGGCTAATCACAACACGACCTGGCTTATTGTAATGCCTTAGAAGGCTGTTCATTTCAAAAGCAGAGGCTCAGGATAAGTGCTTTTAATAAAACCTGGGCTAGTGGACATGAAAAGAAAGCGCAATGAAAAGGCTTCTCTACATTAATTGACACTCGTGGGTCCATTAAATACTCGCAATAGCCTGGTGTAATTTCTCTCGATCAGAGCACTCGATGCAGTGAGGTTCAAAAGCGATCATGGGAGTTAATTACGTTCAAAAGAGTGCCGCAATTTCATCACACGAGACTGTGGTGAGGATTAATGGCAGGCGTCACAGAGAAATCCAATAGGAGAGTGATTAGCATTCCTTGGAGATAGTCGAAGATTCGGTGCATTGCTTGATAATCAGAGCGTATTACTCTGCCTCGGCTTGACACACAACATGTAATTTCATCCCAAAGGGAGAGTAGATTCATCACAGAACAAGGGGGTGAATCATTTTTAGGAACATTGTGATGAAAAGGGTCCTGTTGTCCTTGAACCACATGTGTCAGTACTGTGAAACAAAGGGATACTGATATATCTCTGTACCAAACGTCACCTAGACTATTCTTGGGAATTTATTATGCTCGTTTTATGTGACCTTAAACACAGCGAGCTGACAATCATGGCCAAATAATGATGTTAATATCTTGACCCTCAACGTGGTTGCCTTGTTAAAATGATTGATAGCATGCTGCAGCCTGAGGTCAGTGACACACAGGGCAACAGGGAGTATTTCTGATGTGCAGCGGAATCCAAAGAAGTTTTTCTTTAATTACATAGATGCTGCTGCCAGGAAACATTAACATATGGTTAGTCTCTACAGATTTTGGATACATGAATTTGGTTAGTATTATAACATTATTCAGAATCTGTTTGTTTTTTTGTTAGCCTAGTTTGGCAAGGAGAAAGCAATACCAATTAAAATTCTGTGTATGAGCAGAGTGTATTTATTATCTCCAACCAGGCGGAAGCCTGTGGGGAGATCATGCGTTCGGTCGTGTCTGTGTGTGTGTGTCTGTCTGTCCACAGCTAATCTTGCATACTACTGGACCCATAAGCCTAAAATGTTTTGTTGATGACTGTATGCTCAAGGACCTCTCACTGTTGCAATGATTCACAATTTTTAAAAAAATCTAATATTTTATTGACTGTTTTATACTGGCTGCAGTGGTTAGCACTGCTGCCTCACAGCAAATGGGTTGCAGGTTGAAACCCGGCTTGGGGCCTTTCTGTGTGGAGTTTGCATGTTCTCCTAGTGTTAGCGTGGGTTTTATCCGGGTTTCTCCGGTTTCGTCCCACAGTCCGAAGACATGCAGGTTAGGTTAATTGTTGACTGAATTTCCCATAGGTGTGAATGTGAGCATGAATGGTTGTCTGTCTCTATGTGTCAGCCCTGTGATAGTCTGGAGACCTGTCCAGGGTGTACCTCACCTTCGCCCAATGTCAGCTGGGATCGGCTCCTTCGATTAGAGATGAATAAATCCTCATTTTTTGTTATCTTTGCTGTCATCTTAATTGTAAGGGACCCGGGAGGGACAATTGAGTTTTCTTTGTTTGTGAAGGGAGAGGAAGACACACCTGGCGGAGATCTGCACTCTACTGAGTGCACTTTGGGATGAGATTATACTCCGATTTAAAGCAGCATTGATAGATGTTTTGGAAATTTAGAGGCAGTGGAAACTGAATTATTTACACATCCAGCAGACACGGCGCAACATTTGCAATGATGGATGTAGGCTCAACATTCACTCTCTTATTAGTTCCACCAACTTCTGAGAAAAACATGTGGCTCTTAAAGTTTTCCTGTGGAGTTTTTGACCTCTAGATATGCAGCAATGCACCAACAAAGACAGGGAAGGAGACTGCTAGTTAGTAAACATGGAGATACACAATGCAGGAATTAATTGGAGCTTCTTGTTGAAACACCTGTCTGCTGCGTGTGGTATGGAGGCTGACTTACACTTACAAAAATAGCTTAGTGGTTCACACCCTTAGCGTATGTAGCTATGCTGCCATTATTACTGAGGAGGAGTTTAGGTTGTTTTATAACTCCTTACTTCACAACCAGCATCAGAATTTCTTTGCCTCGAGTGCAATTCTAGACTTCAAATTTCTTGCATTAGCGCATTTGCATACAAAGTAGAAATGTATCATCCGCTTTGCTGCGAACTCCAATTTACACTCAGATTGGCGCTTGAAGAAGACGTTACACATCTGTTTCAGCAGACCTTTGGCTTCAAGCAAAGTCATGACACCTCACTTGTCATGTTGTCTCCTCCAAGCATCATCGCGCACACACACACACGTGTTGCTTTGCACATAACATTTACTGACTGTACATAGCAGATCGTACAAGCAGTAAAGCACGGATGCTATACATCCAATCCTCTAAGTTTATTTCAAGATAATATCAGTTGAATTATCTTGCTGCACTGGTGGACAATTGTTCCCAAGATGAAACTGAGGGGAGGGATTATGGATCAGCCTCAGTCTGTCTGTTTATCAGCTGAATGCTGTTGACTGGATTTTAATGACAATTTGTGGAATGATGCATAAATGCTCAGCTCCTTCAGCATCTTCTAAATAATCGTGATTGGCCCAAGGGGGCAGCAGTTTGTTTAACTCTCTGTATGTTACATATACAATATCTCAGATGTCACTTTTTGAATTGCAGCTAAGTATCTAATTACTGTATACAGCAAGGAAATCTCTGTATTTATTTGTATGTGTGTGTGTGTCCTTCATATATCTCTAAAACCGTTCATTCGATCTACTTTACACCTGGTGGGTGTATTGCTGGGGATCCAAGGACGTGCAGTGTCGGATTTGGTGCAATTGGGACACGCGGCACGTTCCATGTTAATAAACTTTGAAATCCACGATCGGGGCTTATATCCTAAATACAAATATTACAACAAAACTCTTCTTCGCCTCCCTAGAGTCAACGAGCAATGAGCAGTTCTCGAAAATGCTGCAAGCAACACTTCCTGCTGCCAAACAATTGGCCCGTTCTAAACGGGCATGCACTCCAAACGGATATGGTATGGATACAAATCCTCACTCTCACCGTAGAACACATCTCCAGAGTACAAACTGAGCACATGCATACAGTTCCTCTGCACCGATACATAACATCCCATAGTTGCTCAATTGGATTTAGGTCAGGGGAACGTGAGGGCAAGTCAATGGCATCAATGCCTTCGTCATCCAGGAGCTGCCTACACACTCTGGCCACATGAGGCCGGGCATTGT
>CAKALG010011442.1:1405-15866 GCA_916700815.1 Helicolenus hilgendorfi
AATAACTAGAACAACTTGACACAATGACTAAGCTACAATCATAACAAAAAAAACTAAATTAACAACTATATCAGATAATGATAATATTCTTTTGACTTTTTATCTACCCCTGAACATCCTGGCAGATGATGTCTATAATGCCATTATGATGCAAGACGATAACAAGGATTGTGGTATGGATCATATCACTGCTGAACACCTACAAAATTGCCAATCCAAAGCTTTGTTGTCTGCTTGCAATGTGCTTTACTGGGCTCATGGTCCATGGTGTCCTTCCAGATTCTATCACCTCAGTATTGTTAGTGCCTGTTATTAAGGACAAGGCTGGTAAATTAAATAGCATAGACAATTATAGTCCTATTGCCCTGGCTAGTGTTCTCTCTAAAGTGTTGGAAAGAATCCTATTAGCAATGTTGGAAATGTTTGTTCTCACCACTGATAATCAGTTTGGCTTTAAAAGGAAACATGACACTGATATGTGTATCTATGCTCTAAAGGAAATGGTTGCTGAATATGGAAGCCAAAACTCCACTGTATTTATGTGCTTTATTGATGCATCTAAGGCCTTTGACAGGGTTAATCACGAAAAATTATTCCTGAAACTACTTGCCAGAGTAGTTCCAAAGTATATACTTAGAATACTAGTTTTCTGGTATTCACATCAAACAATGCAGGTTAAATGGAGCAATGCTGTATCTGCCCCGTTTCATGTCAATAATGGTGTTCGCCAAGGTGGTATTTTGTCTCCCCTTTTTTGTTCAATGTGTATATGGATGACCTATCGAAACAATTGAATGGGTGTACCACAGGGTGTCTTGTTGGACACTCTGTTATCAATCACCCAATATATGCTGATGACCTAGTAATTCTCAGTCCATATAGTGCTGGGCTGCAGCAATTACTGAAGGTGTGCTCACAATACGGCAAAGACAACGACATTAAATTTAATGTCAAAAAGTGTAATGTGATGATAGTCAGAAGTAGAGAAGATAAGAAATTAGTTCTTCCTGTGTTTCATTTGTGCGATATTCCTCTCACGACATGCAAGGAAATAAAATACCTTGGCCATTTTCTCACTGATGATTGGAACAATGACAGAGATATCTATCGACAGTGCTGTAAACTATATGCTCAGGCAAATATGTTGCTTCGTATGTTCAGTATGTGTTCTGTAAATGCAAAATGTTCATTATTTAGAGCTTTCTGCACGCCTTTGTACACAGCTCATCTTTGGTTTAGCTACAAGAACAATAGTATGCGAAGGCTCATAGTGGCTTACAATGATGCAATGAGGTTGTTGCTTTGGGTTTCTAGATGGCATAGTGCCAGTCAACTGTTTATGTCCTCTGGTATTCCTACATGTGAGGCACTTTTAAGACATTTGATGTATAATTTTATTTGTCATTTGGATGAGTCAGAGAACAGCATCATAGAGGCTTTAACCAGCCCGAGCAAGAGCTGCACTCGGTACTCATCCAGGCTCAGAAAACACTGGCGAGATAGCCTACATATGAATTGAATGATGAACCGCTGTGGTCTTATCTTGTATGATTTGTGTTTCTTTTTCTTTCCTTTTCTTTTCTTTTATTGCTATGAACCCTCCTGTGTGTCTGAAATAAAGTTTGAATTGAATTGTTCACCTGTTCCACACCCCTACCCCTCTAAAAAAGAAGGCGGCATATTAAGGGGTTAAGATGAAACAAAGTAAATATGAGTTAAGTTGCATGCAAGCAGTCATGTCAAAGTCAAGTCTTATGCATTCCCCATTCCGCAGTGACACGGTACGAGACACGGCAGCTTCAGCTGACGGTCAACATTTTAGAAGTCACCGAACCTGAGACAAACATTGATCCTAAGAGTTTAACATAGTGCAAATGGCCGAGGATAAACATTAAGGCGTCTCAATTTTAATGGAAGAATTGTTCAAGCAGAAGAACTGCTGGAGCGGTCGATCGCTTTTGTGAGACTGAAATTATTTCACGAGCTCCGTAAAAATCAATTCTGGTTATATCTGCAGCCACACTTGACCTACATATTTCCTTCCTATATTTTTTGAGGATGCCATTTCCCATATATACTAGCTTATTGGAAAGTACAGAGGAGGCTTGATTGTATTCCATGCTCCAGTACAGCTCAGACCTAACCTTTACTCGCTAAAACTTGAATGGGAAGCTGACCATGATAGCAATATTCCAGAGGAGGAATGGACTTGAATCCTTGGAAATATATGAAAAAAGTGACCAGAAAACTTTAAAATTAGACCTCTGCAATTTAAAATATTTATCAAAGTTTATTGAACTCCGTCTAGGCTCCAAGAAGTGAAAGTAAAATTGAAGTCAGATTATTGAACTCTCGTTCATATGTTACAGAGTTATGGTACCTTAAAGCAACAGCGTGTAAGATTTCAGGGGATCTGTCAGCAGAAATGGAATATAATATTCATAACTATGTTTAAGTTTATAATTACCTGAAACTAAGAATTGTTGTGTTTTTGTTAGCTTAGAATGAACCCTTCATATCTACATAGCGAGCGGGGCCTCTTCACGGAGTCCACCATGTTGCTTCACCTTGTTTCTACAGTAGCCCAGAACGGACAAATCAAACACTGGCTCTTGCGTGGCCTACGTTACCTCAAGGCCACCTTAGTTCTCTGACATGCTTGTGAAACTGCGGAAACGTGAGCTGCAGAGTGCAAAACCATGGTACCGCCAGCCGCCGTCTGACTTCCGTTAATCATAAAGTAGTGTTATTACGGTAAGGATGGCCTCTGAGCGAGACGAATGCCGACATCCCGGTTTTGCACTCTGGGGCTCACGTTATCGTAGTCTCGTAAAGGGAAGAGTGAGCGGAGGGGTACTCAGTTGGTTGCAATCTGCAACCACACCACTAGATGCCACCAAATCCTACACACTGTACCTTTAAAGTTTCAATCTCAAAGATCTCCCTTTCTTGCTGTCTTTGACGGCACGTGGTAAGAGATAATAACAGACATTTATTTAAATTAATATCTTCAAGATTATTACTTTAAATCTGGAAATGTTGACCAAAATATGTACTGAGTGACAAAATAAACTTCTCAGTGCTCTCTGGTGGAAAAAACGATGTAATGGCAGCCCTGTTTCCAAATGACCTCAGTCATATCTTTGGCATTCCTGTACTGCAATTATCCGCTGGGATATTAGCAGATAATTGGCCGATAATATCCCTCATGCCCATGTACTGGTCAGACTCTTTTATTAAATGTAACTTGCTCTTTCCAGCTAATTTGTATGTATTTGGAGACACATCCCCTCTCTTCCTCTTGGTCTGCCTCAAGGCTAAGTGGATACAAAGACCTATTATGTCATGTCAAAACTTAATTGAGAGGAATGGAGGAGTGCATCGACTCCTTTTGTGAATATTTAGTGCGTTACATTAGGCAAGTTGGCAGCTCGGGGAAAATGATCCTTTGAGCTAGTGAACAGACTGAATGGCTGCTATACAAAAACAGGAGATGTGGGATTGTCATATCAATCGGCCAACTTTAATTAATACATTTTCAGTGTGCAACAATGAGCAACAATCAAGATGCAGGCGCATCTGGCTCAAAACCATCAACGCTGAGGAAGAAAAAAAAGGATGCAACCTGCTGCTTTTCCTGACCAACAGACTCTGGAAACATGCCTCTAAGGTACAGTATGGCCTCATTGAGAGAAAAGCTACTTTTTTAGGATTGTTTAGTATTTAGTATTAACTGTTCTTCATGGTGTAGTGTCATAAAAGTAGCCAGAATTTACCAAAACGGTGTCATTATGAAATTACAATTGTATTACGAGAAATTCAGACGGTGTGATTTTCAATGCCGTCATGATTGTGGAATGCTTTCTACGATGCTGTATCAATGGGATGTTTTGTACGCGCCACCAAAGGTCGGTCTCTATGTAACAGGCAGCTGAGCTCAGGAAGATGGCGACTGAGTGTTTTGGGGTTTTAGTATTCTTCAAACTACAAAAGCAGTTTGATTTTATTCAACTGCCAGTCTGCCACCACCACCTGCATGTAATCTCTGTTCAGCCCACTGATGTGTCGGTATCGTCGGTAATAACGGAGCCATTAACGTAGTGTTTGACAGGCCGCGCCCAATTTACTGCCGAGTCGAGACCGGCAACATGACGGAGATCATTATTTCAGCAGAGATGGGAGGGTGGAAGAGTTGTGTTTGTTTACTAGAAAGTTCATGTGTTTTTTTGGGGTGACGAGAAAAGACGGGGTTCCGCCAGCCAGTGTAATGCAAGCCTGGCGGCCTGTAACGTTAGCGAGTGTGCAGTCAAGAGAGAGTGAGAGAGAGAGAGTGTGAGAGAGAGAGAGGGCGAGGGAATATGACGTTATCAGTAACGTTATAACTGTGAATGTAGCAGTGCAGTGTGTGTATAATTTTGGATGTTAATTGGTGAATAAATGCTACAATTCCAGTGGAATAAAGTAAAGGGAGTTAGCCCCAAAGTTAGCAACAACTTCGACTCCGGCCTTTAAGGTGGGCCGTCATATACCGTGATATACTGTACCCCAGAAGGTATGACAAAACAGATACCGCCCAAGCCTACATGTTAAATCATCTCTTTAAAGCTGCTGTAATCAATATTTTAATATTAAAGGTGCCCTGTGGTGTTTTCTTCTGAACAATTAAAAGCTGTGTTTACGACGAATGCATGTCCTTCCTCGTAAAACATTTGCAAAGTCTATTTCTGCGAACATTTTAAATCCTTTATCGTTTATGTCCATGCTTACTAGCTGTAGTAGTCTGCCCTTCAACTCGAAAAAGCAAAAAAAAAAATCACTGTCGCTATACCTGCCCAGCACCAAACAGCACACTGCACAAAGTTAGCAACTATCATGGTGGAGAATTTAGAAAAAAGGAGAGGGAGTAGTTCTGCCCTGCCCCAAAGTGGACAAAAAAATCAGTTAATGCACGTTTAAAGGCCTTTAGACACCGGGGGCATTTTTTTCAATTTTTTCGAACTGTTGTTGTTGTTGTTGTTGTTGTTGTTGTTGTTGTGAATAAAGGCAACAACCAATCACGTTCAACACAGAGGCTCCGTAGTCCGAACCAAGCAAACTTTAATACTTCTTTCAACCTTGACAAGAGCAGCGCATACCAGATCCACTCCTTTGGTTCTTACCTTTCACAATAAAAGCCCTAGATATTTACACTGCGTAACTGTTTACTGGAGGCAAATTCCCAGCATTTTGCTAAAAGGAAGCTAAATCAGCTTACAGTAGTTTAGGCTATACAATAATTGACATGAGACAGACTGCCAGCGTGGCCTCTGTCTGCGCTAATCTATTCAAACCTTTTATTGAAAAAGTGTTTGCATATCTGCCAGTATGAATAGTCTTCATTTTTGTGTCATTTATTCATCATGCCCTCGGTGTGTAAAGGCCTTCAGAAACAGAAAAGCCATAGTAGACATATACTGTAATAGATTCGGCTGCATTAAAATTTAGTAGCATTACAACTCAAAGGTGCTTCATGCAGTAGGTCATTTATTACTAAAAGTGCATTCTCAGTGCTGTGAAATGGGCTAAATGTCAAGCTGAAATATTATTGGACAGCTGTTATACTTTCTAGTGCATTAGACAGAAAGAGAAGATTTGAAATTGTATAATTAGCAATGACCTTGGTCTAGAGGTAAGTGGCCAAATTGCTAAAGGTGTTTGAGTAGACGCTCCCAAAGTAAGACTAGGACAAAGATCACAAGGGCAAAACTTTCAAGGAGGGGATCAATATGTTGTTTTCATAGCAAATAATGTTGTCTTAGTATACTTTCTATATCTTAACTCACATAAACCCTAATTCAATTCTAAAATAATGTAACAAAATGAAAGGCAGCAGTATACAGTGGCAGGGTTGTTTTTATTGCCATCGATTGGCCATAAGAAACAGAGGGCTTAAGTGCCTTTACAGAGTGCAGCCGCAGAGGAGGAGGCGGACGCCTGATTTACTAACGAAAAAGTCTGATGTGGTTTTATTTGATGTTTATTTCGCCCTTCATCACGGTGAGTGAAAGAAGTAACCTTGAAAGCGGGGAACATCTAACAAGGTAGGATGATTCACAGCCAGCATCTTTTTCACTCTCGCTCACAGTGAAGCCTGTCACCCATTCGACAATTCCATCCCACAGTTTTTATTGTTTTATTTCTGTGTTTTAATGATCATTTTGTCCAAAATGATAATTTTGATGAGAGAAATAGATTGGGGCCATAATGACACACCCCTACCCTCCTTCACTGCCCTGCTCCCATTAACCAAACCTCAATCTATGCAGATGATTCTGTAAACTATTACAGCATCGTGCCATCATGTCCTGCCGTCGCTGCTGCCTGCTGTGAGGTCTAATTGGAGCAGACTGAGCCGCTGTAACATATGGTTCACAGCTTTGCGGGGCAAAAAGCAAAAGGACAGAAATGAACACAGGTCCTGGTTGCATCATAGAGTCACCAGCTGGTTCAGTCAGTGCCATCAAACGCCCCATCTCTGGGGAGTAGGACAGCATAGTGAGCCTAAAACCTCCCGAGGAGCCTATTTTTATTTTTTAGGAGAGGAGTATGTGCCATTAAGAATTGTCCGTAACACTTTATAATAACCATCATTAACAAATAGTAAATTGATAGTTAATTAAACTTTACTTAATAATTATCTTAATGTTAACAAACAATTAACTTAAAATCAATAATATTTACTAAGTATTAATATTGCTTCTTATTTTATCATTATCGTTTGTGTAATGTGAAATATTTATTTCATAAATTATATGTTGTATCATAGCTGTTAAGAGACAATGACAATTACATTCTGATTACATTAGCAAGCTATTTATTAACAGTTTATTGTTGCACACACATATTACAACATTGTATATACTACAGTAAGTATTTGTTAATGATTACCAAAAGATTTGATGACCTTTAAGACATTTTTTGTAAAACATGGACCAGAAACCAATTATTAACCATTGACGAAGTACTAACTATTTATCTAAATAATGTTTATAGATGCTTTATAAAGTATTTATTAAACATTTAACAAGGTATTCTAATCATAAGTTGCAACTTTATAATAGCCAATCCAAATAATGTTTATAGGCAGTTTACAAATTAATTATTAACCATTAACAATGTGTTAAAAATGTATATGTAAAGTTTACAGATGTTTTAAAAACAATTTATTAAAGGTTTACTAATCATTTGGTAATCATTAACAAATAATACTTAATATAGTAAAATTTTGTGTCCTACAATAAATTGTTAAAATAACGTAAATTATAGCTAACATCTCATTGTTAACAGTAAAATAACTACTCAAGTTTAATAAACTATCAATTTATAATTTATTAATGATAGCGCACATACTGTATATATGTACGCTAATTATGAAGTTAGAGCCAACAGCTGGCTAACTTAGCTTAGCACAGAGGCTGGAAACAGGAGCAAACAGCACAAAACAGTGTGTCCACAACCCAGTAAATCTCATGTGTCATTGCGTCCACATCACTCTTTTATCGATTATCATTGGAGCAGCTGTTAGTTGTCATCACAGATCATTGTGCTGTACTTCGAGGTCTGGTGGAGACATATGCCTTTCAGCTTTTTATTGCCATCAATCAAAGGAAACATGTTGTCGTCAGGTGAAAACACACTCTAAATATGGTGCTTTTGTCTTTTTTTGCTCTTCCCAATCATCTGTTAAGAAATTTAAAGCAGTCAATTGTTGTGAAAACCCCATGGCAAAATTGAACAATCAAGAGGGATCAATATAAGTGAATAGTAAACTTGAATTTCCTTTTCTAATTGCTAAAAACAAGAGTTCACGGGTATTGGAGGCACATTAGAGGAGATTGTTTACGGCAGCAGGAGGAAATGAAAGGACACTCCTAATGAGCTTGTGATAACAACCACCACTGCTTTAGTCACCACTCGGAGTCCTGTGTCTGCAGCCATTGTATGTTATATTCATAGCTCTATCAAATTAAATATTAATTATAGAATCTGGAGCATGAACAAAGGGTAGAGGCACAGCTTGGCTCCAATCAGCGTTCCAGTTTTGGGATACAGAAGTCTTGGTGAGCAGGGAAGTTCAAAACACTTTTCAGGCTCCTTTTTTCATTTTCTTTCCATTTCCTAGACACTGACTGTTTCAGTCTTCTCATTTTATAGTAGTCTGGGAGTCTCTAAGAAATGCTTTGGTGAAATGTTGCCTAGAATATCACTCCACAATTCTCCCCCATCATCCCTTATATTCTACCCTTTTGTTTCAGGCACACACCGTCTTTTACTAATTAATAGGGCTGGGACGATACACCTATCTCCCAATACGATACTATCACGATACTTGTGTGCTGAATCGATGGGTATTGCGATTTTTAAGTATTGCGATACTACAAATATTGCGATGCGATATTACCATTTATTGCGATTTTTGTTAACTCTTTTACACTAGACCATTAGAAAAAGTTAAATCATACACTTCTAGGGACTTTTACTTTGGAAAATATCTAAATTAATACAGTTAAACTGTTTGTTTTTCAGCATGTACTGTATGTAGTCAGAGTTGTCCTGAAGTCAAATATATCAGTCATTGTCAGACACTATTTATGAAATGTTTTCCAGCAACCCAGAAATCAAAGAATAAAGCCATTTCCCTCACAAATGAGGTATTTTCCTTTTAATTTATAAGGGACATGTAATGTTTTATACTTCTGGTGAATATAATTCCATCAATCTAATTTCCATATATGTATTTTGTATACACACTTCCCTTTGTTAACACCTTATTTTGAAAACCGGACATAGTCACACCTGTAATCTTCCGCTAACTTTGCCAAGTCCGTTGCTAGCTTTCCCCCTCATTGGGGCCGTTTGAATGCAATTAACATAAATGTCAGTATATGGGTGCTCTACAGTTGTAGCGTCGGCTGATTTGACCACGGAGATGAGAGTGACGGCTAGCTTGACCACACGTTACCGCAATACGATAACATTTCCTGTCCATGACGGAGTTAGCATGCAGCTTTAGCCATGATGTCTAGCTCTGCTTTTCCTGCAATGTGTGAAACCCAAAGTATTTCGATGCTTTACTGTATGTGTAGTGTTTACCATTTTGGATTTTAAATGTGAGGTTTCAGATCATATACACGCGGACCTTCTGTCGTTTCCTGCTTTCTCGTTCTGGCCGACTGCAGTTTGTTTTGGTTGACGGATACGGAGCGGATATGACATCACGTTACTCTGACTACAACAATAAAAGCGGTAACTTCCTTTTACCTCCGCATAGACTCAAATGAAGCAAATATATTGATTCTGGCATTAAAAAAATCAATTTAAAAATTGTAAAAAAAGAAATCCCGATACATAGGTGAATCGATTTTTTTCCCCCACCCCTACTAATTAATACATATTCAAACGCATGCATACAATACCTCCGCAAAGTTCCTCACCTGGAGATCTGAAGGTCCAGGCCTCGTCATCATCAAAGTGCGTATCCCCCGCTGTGAACCTTTCTCCGGGGAAAAATGCGTGCGCCACGGTTCCCCCTGGCCCGTCAAAGGGATATCCATCATTATGGTCGGCCTTGGTGAAGTCAATTTGAATGTCTGCATCACTGCCGGCCACCTCGTGGAAGTTGAGTGGTGCGATGTCACTCCAGACTTTCAGGGCGTAGTACATCAGGGCTCGAACAGTGTCCCTGCCCAGTAAGGCAGAGTCCTTAGGGAAGGTCCTCACTCTGAGAGGAGAAAAAGAGAGGGGGAATATTATGTACAAGAAGAAGAGACAAGATGGGGTGAGGAGGGGGAAGAGGAGGAGGAGGAGGAGGTAGGACACTGGGGAGTTGAGAGGACAAGACAGGAGAAGAGAGAAGAGGTGGCTGATGAGGGAAGGGGACGGGAGACTTGACAGAGGAACAAAGTCAAAGTGGAGACAAGAGAGGAGAGCTGGGCAAAGTGCGAGGAGAAAAAAAAATAATGATGGACATGAAACAAGAGGAGAAGAAAAGGAAAATTAAAGGAGGAAAGGGTAAGAGAGGTACAATCCGTGGGAGGAGACAAGGGGAAATGTCAAGTGTAAGGGTGACACATCAGAGATGAACATGAAGATGTGGAAAAGGGACACAAAAGGTGGGGAAAGAGGAAGCACAGGAGACAGAAAGAAGTGGAAAAAAAGGAAGCAGGATGCTGTATATACTGGCAGGATGGAGAGATAGCTCCAAATTGTATGAAAGCACAAAAGCATAAAGGTCAACCACACAATGTTGAAACAAAAAAAAATTCAGTTTGCATATCTTATGTGATTCCATCGTTTTTGTATTTCATGGTTAGGTACTCCTGCTGCTCACACACACTGATAATAAATTGATAATACAATGTGCATTTGGAGAGATTATGGCATCAGCTTCCAGGAACAACCCGTCAGTTTTCCCTTTTTCATCCTCATCTAATTTTCTTCCCTTCCTTTCATCACACTTAACATCTCTCAAGCCATTTCTTTCTGTCAGCGACAGTGGAAACAGGACGAGAATAAACAGAAAACCACTCAGAGGTTTGTCTATCCCCCTCTCCTTCTAAGTCTCCTTTTCTTTTCTCTCCACCCGCCATTCTTTGCCTTGTCCTACTCCTCTGCGTCTACGCGGCGCCCTTGCTTTATTTCTCCCCACATAAGCACTTTGTCTAAATACAAGAAGGCTGCTCTAGGACATTTAATCAAGGTTCACGGCCTTGAGAGGGTGCCGCCTTGTCTTACCGGTACAACGAGGCTTACAACCTGCTACATATCGTAGGAGTTCAAGGTTATTCTGGTAGCGCATTGTGCTGGGGTGCAATCCACGTATCGGACAGCAGGCTTTCATCAACAATCTTGACCTCTTTTTCAAGTGTCATGTCTTGCATCGAAAATTGTACCTCAATCAAAAGGAGAGCACAAACACGGATATTGATTCACGCATCGATCGCCATAGACAGACCTGAGGACTAGTTTAATGCTACAAGGCGAGGTGTCCCACACATATCGACTTGATCCCGCAAGCACAGAGAGAAGTTTTTTGTCTCCGAGTCTGAAAGGAAAACATACTGGAAGACCGAAATGAAATGGGACAAAACAAATTGGTACAAGACGACCTCAATTCTTGCATGTAGCTGCACGGAAACAAAAATGGCGATCTGTCAAACCACCTGCGTATCCGCGTTTATGCTGCAATGTGCATGGAAGAGGCAATAAAATGGCAAATAGGTGAAATAATAATGAATAAAGATGTTCAGTAAGAAACAAGGATTGCAAACTCTGTAGGTGAGTGCACTTCAGCTGAGCTGTTACTTTCCAGTATCCGTGGATAAACCGGCTTATAAATTAATTGTCTCTTACTCAAGGGATACCGCACTGACTTTCGGTTTGGTTGGAGTTTTAATCCATTCGTTAAAAGAAAAATGTTTTTCTTTTCTCCTCTCCAGCACACATTTGTTAACTCAATTTCAGCTGTAGAAAATTAAACTGTTTAAACTCATTTTAACATGATCAACTGGTTCCTACTAACCATGAGATTAGAATATTTCTATATCACACACTATGATTTTATCTCTGAACTGTTGAAAGAAACTTGGTCAAAGTCCAGTGGTTCTCAAACGGAGGTGGCAGAGAGCCAGTGCAATGGGTCATACAATGTGGAGCACGACTAAAGTTGAATGAATTTGGTTCATTAAGTAACAATGAGTGCTCTGATGCTTGATGATGATTAAGATTTGGTGAATGCTTTTCCCATAGACTGTATAAGAAGTGGACGTAGTCACCGATTGGTTTGTGGACTGCCGTTTTGAAGCCTCGAGTTCAGCATTTTCTCAATCACAAGCCACGCCCTAAAGCATGCCCTGCTTTATCATCTATTTGACTCTAAATGGGATCATAATTTACTAAATGAACATCATGCTGTATTGAAGTAGATGGCACTCGACTTGTGAACACGCTTCCTTTTGCACGGTGATACGGTCAGAGGGTGTAGTTCCCTAGAAAGAAAATAGTTCCTATACATGACCCTACAACAAGGTCTGCGGCTTATCTTGAGTAACCAGGTCATGATTTATGGAAAGAGATACTGCTGTTAAGTTTTTCAAATGTATTTGTTTTTGGCGCTTTGAGTGCCACAAGCCGAATGCCATCTAGTTCTATTATTGGATATTGGATGGAAGACATCTCTACGGCCAATATCTCCAACACTCATTAACTCGCACCAAAACAATCTAGGCCGATACATAGCACTACAGATAAGAGGAAAAATATGTATTTTTGATTTTGGGGTGAACTGTCCCTTTAAGATATTCAATAAATCCTGGGATTCACAGGAAACAATGCTCGTCTTAAATGATAACTTTGGCATTTTTCAACCTGGACCCTATTTTCCCAAGTGTTTGTGTCTAAAGTGTTTAATGGGGACAACACTTTCTGAAATTGGTCCAGTATTGAGGGAGAATGCTGCAGCCACTAAACAAGCTGTAAAGTAATGAATTTGGGCAACCTGGCACCATCAAAATATGTCCACTAAAAGTGCTTGTTTTTGCCACTAACAGGCTCAGATTGTTATTATAAGTGTCTGTGACAACATTATGGAAAGGACCCTACAGAGAAATAAAACCTTTTTCTTACCTTTCGCTTGATTCGTTCTGTTTGTTATTGTGCGTCTCGCTCGGAGAAGTCTCGTTCTGAAAGCTCACGTCGCATCCACATCGTCAAAATCAGCTAAATATTCAGCCATGACATTGAAAATCTTTTCGATAACACTAAGCTACGCTATCTGTAGTTCAACACAACAAACTCTGACAACACCGGTGTCCCGTGGCACTCCTCTCTCTCTCCACTCTCACTCATATTTCCACAGTTTGTCTGAGCCTGTCAGTGGCAAAAACAAGCACTTTTTAGTGGATGGTGCCATTAGGTTGAAAAATACCGAAGTTATCCTTTAGATATTGCTTGGAGTAAATGAACAAGAAGGAGCAGTCAGGTGACATGCTTCAGCAAGGTAACCACCTTTCACTGTGCCCTGCTGTTGTGTGGAAAAGTACTCGCACTGTCTGCAGAATGACATCAGATCAGCGGTTGCTTACGGTATGATGGAAAAAGGCTAATTATGACTGACTTCTTTATTAAAACAATGCAAGTTTGTTTGGCTGCACTGTAAACAGATACACTGCTTGCTCTTCTGTTGTATTTCTGACAAAGTAGCTGCTCAAGGAGTGTTAACTAGAGGCTGAAATCTTAATTATCAAAATCCCATTGTAATAGTTGCAATGCTTTCCCACCTCTCCCCTTTATGATGCATATGCCAATCCAAATCCATGACAACAATACCTCAAAAAACCTCATCATGTTTGATCAGTTTAGACAAGCTGCACCCGCTATGGGACTTGTCAAACTCAACTATGTGCCAATCACGGTAAACATTTGGGTCGCAAATAGGTTTCAGAGACCGAAGTACTGTCACTACAAACAATCTTGTTTCATAAAAAAAAAGCCCTCTGTCATTCCCATTCCTTCTTTTTTTTATTGAAGCTGGCATCTTGAAAGCAGAGTTCCTGTCAAACAAATCATTTGTTTGACACTCATACACAAATCCTTCATGATTAAGAGAGCTTTTTTTTTTTTGTTTTTGAGGACTGGTGACTCATTCGTCTGATTGAAGCTTCTCTCCCACAGCCTATGTGTTGCTCTTTTATCAGCCTAGTATCTCTGGCCATGGAGTAGGTACAGCAGTGACTCATTGTGATGCTTTCAATGGTTCATTTTCTTTCTTGGTTCGTTATCTTTGCTGATTAACGCTGAGCTCTCTGTTCTGGTTTTAAGAGTTTGGCATTGTTATAAATAAAATATGTAATATACCTGAAATACAAGCTGTAGATTTAGCCGATATACAAAGCATTTTCAAGTGGATACTGGGCTGTGTATCCCAAGTGACATAATACTCTTCTTATTTGTTGATTTTGGCATGTCTACTGGCCATTTCAAGCATTTATCAGAGAGGTCTACTCTTGAGGTGCTGAGTCTGAGTGAAACAGGAAGATAGACGGATTGTTTGTCCAGTACTCTGATCCCTGGGACTGGCTCTGTGAACTTGTGCCCACCCTGACAGCTCATCACAGGGGTTTGAAAGTAAATGCTTAGCCCAGCTCACCTACTTACAAGCTACAATTCGAGTGAGCAAAGTGAGGCTGTGAGTGGCCGTGTGCTTGTCAGTGCGCGATGAGAGAGTGCACTGACGTTGTAACTAAGGGATGTCACGGTGAGGACATTTTCCCACCGGTTATTAAACTATAGTGACAACACCGGTGTTACAGATTACACCGGGTGTTTTATAAGAAAAGATGACGCTCAATATATGCTTACTTTGACCTTTAACGCCGCTGTGTGTCTGGCCTCTCCGGTCGAGCTTTCACTGCGGGGTTGCAGG
>CAKALG010011443.1:1435-15485 GCA_916700815.1 Helicolenus hilgendorfi
TTCACAGCTGACCACGAGTGCCGGTAGTCCGGCCCTCTCCTCTGCGCTCCGGGGGAACGTGATGGTGAGACAGCGCCGATGAAATATTGAGCGGAATTTGATTAGAGATTTGAGGCTTATATATTTCACATTTGAAAGGTGCTTAAGGAATAATTATGTCTCATTAGCACATATAACACGGCTGGATTAAATGTTTATGATAAAGTAGATCTATAAATAACATATGATATGAAGTGAAATTAAACGTGAGAGGAATCATTATTCCGTCATTCTCCGTTCGAGAGCTCCCCACGAGCGGCCAACCCAGACGCCGTCAGTAGACGGTTCTTGATCAAGTTTTTGTTGTTGTTGATTGGTCCAAAGCAAAACAAAAGCTGGAGGTAATAGGACAAGCCGTTCTCACTCCCAACGCGTCAAATACCGCCGTTTGGTAAGTGCCCCTCGCCATCGGGAACGGTAGCACGAGGGCACCCTTTAGCAACAGTATGCCTATTATGCCTAGTATACCTACTAAAGCTAAAACTATCACACTTCTCAACCTATCAATCTGTCAATCAGCTGTCATCTAAGATGAATGAATGCGAGACAACGGAGGAGGATGAACAGTGGCCTCATCACCCGTAGCAGTAACTGCAGCACATTGTTAGCGCTAACAATAGTTGTGCTTCAAAACAAGTCAAAACAAATCTGATTCCAGTGGTATGTATTAGGAAGTAAGTATGATGGACTTCTTTGTGCTTTTCTGCCATGATTTGTCCTCCCCACAAACTTGTTGTTTCAATAAAAGACATCCCTCTTGGAAGAGAAATAGTGTTGCTTTCACAAACAACAGCTGCATTTAACTCCCCGATTGAAATAAAGTGCCCAAATACGCTCGGTGTTATCCAGAATATGTGACTGCACCTATTTTCACTTCCTGCTCAAAGAGGTAATCACTGTAATCCTTTTGCTCTTTCTCTCCGGGTTGTTTTTCGTTTCTTGCTTTCCACTCGGTGTCGGTTGCGCCTGAGAGAAAACTCGCTGTTTTATTTATTCTGCTAAACATTGGTATTTTTAGATCAGGTTTAACACGATTAAAACACCGGAATGTTCTGTTTATCCACGACCGAGGCTAATTGTAGCAGAATATCATCACTGTGGGGATATTCTGCTAACACTGTCGCTCTACTTCTTGTTTCACTTGTGATGGAACTAAAAACAAAATGCATATGCTACATATGCTAAAATATAGCTGGGTGTAACAGTAGTAGAGGAAGTACAGCAATATCTACACTAGCTTAAGTTTGCTAACATTAGAAAGTTAGAGAAGTTAGTGAATATTAGCTGTTAGACCCATAGATGTATTAAAAGAGCTGATAACAGCCTTGCTGCCACTTTCAGTCAAAGTGATAGCAAAACTTAAAAGCAACAAATTGCAACACATTGTAAAACTGAATGAAACGTTATGTTTTGAATACAAACAAAAAGGCTCCTTTAGGTTTAGGCAACACAACTACAACTTCTTTAGGTTTAAGCAACAAAACTACAACTTCTTTAGGTTTAGACAACAAAAATACAACTTCTTTAGGTTGAGGCAATACAAATAAAACTTCACTAGGTTTAGGCAGAAAAACTACAACTTCTTTACGTTAAGGCAACTAAAGTATAACTTCTCTAGGTTTAGGCAAAAAAAAAATACAACTTCCTAAGGTTTAGGCAACAAAACTACAACTTCTTTAGGTTTAGGCAACAAAACTACAACCTATTTAGGTTTAGATAACGAACACAATTACGTTTAGGCAACAAAACTACAACTTCTTTAGGTTTAGGCACTAAAACTACAACGTCTTTAGGTTTAGGCAATAAAACTATAACTTTTTTAGGTTTAGGCAACAATACTACAACTTATTTAGGTTTAGGCAACAAAAACTTTAACTTCTTTAGGTTTAGGCAACAAAACAATTTCTTTTGGATTAGGCAGCAAAACCACTTAGTTAAGTTTAGGGAAAAACATTGTGTTTTGGCTTATAATAACTGTTTCAAAAGTGTAAGCGAAACTCAACGACCTCCACCCCATATGGAGTTTCACGCTGTTTATACTACAACGCCTTGACTTCCTGTTCTGTTCCTGGCCTTGGCTGGAAGAGTCTTTGTACTGTTTATGATCAGACCTGGTCCCAGTTATCATTCCAAGTGATTTAAATCAGTCTGTCTCTGTGTCTACACCTTCCTGTCACTTAAGAATGAATCAGATTGTAAACAAGGTGTTCGACTTTGATAAAACAAAGAAATCGTTCAGTTTCATGGTGAGATGACCTCTGTGTGGTTTCAGTGGTTCCAGGCTTCAGTGCATATACATAAGTATACATATTTACCACAGACGCCTCCACCACTGCTGTCACCATCTGTACAGCTGAGTGAATGCTATATTTATCAATCAATATGCTTACTGCAGAGGTGTGATATTTCATTGTTTTCCTTGTTCTTCTTTTTTTTCTCCCATTTCACATCTTTCCGCTTTGCCCCAGTCACATTATTTTTGTATTTTAGCGTTATTAAATTGGGATAGATTCAGAAAGAAATTGGTTCTGAGTTTATACTACGGACTTTGATGGTGTGAGTGGCACTGATGCGATGGTAAACAATGGGAAATTGAGTTTTAAAATAAGACACCAGGGGATTTGATGCATGGTAGGAAATGGCAGAGTAACTTCAGAGACGGAATGACAGAGATTTCTGTCTTAAGTGTTTCTGCCGTATCTGTTAGATTCCTTGTACTTGTAACCCTAAAAGGATCGGCTTCGACTTGACAATAGCTTTAAGGTTAGAAATATCATCTTATTCCACAATAGTCATGTTTCCATTTAATATTCAGCTATTATTGGCCATGTTTCATGCTATACTGAGACAAAGAATATATACCCTGTTTCAGCTGATCAGTCATGTGAGTTAAACATTCGCTACGTCAGAACTTATTTGTCAAAGGAGTTTCCATATCCCATTTAAAGCATCAACTCTTTTTTGACATAGGCAAGAAAAACACTTCAAGCGAGTGTAAAAACTTTTTCCGCAATTGAAGAAGTTTTATCGAATTTTGCCGTTTCCATACAGCTTTTCTTTATTTTTTCCGTGATAATTTATTGGAAGTAACGCCAGGTGCATAGAAACATACAGTACAAATAGAGCACAAATGTTAATGATTGTTCCACCATATTTTGGTATTTTTCCCGCAAAGCCTGCTCCCAACAAACCCTCACCCATTGCCGATGCACAGCGGTCACATTTTGGGGTGAAAATGTTGAAAACCATACAGCTTTTCTAATGTGAAATTACATTGACAGAAACACGGCTACCGTCTTATATCTTTATTATCTTGTTCTGGGTTTCATTGAAGCTGTTTGATGTTAACACTGGGTTAAATACTCAAACTTAAGACTCTGTGTTTTCATGGCTGCACCGTTCCATTAGATGGAAATATTCTAGATGTCTTGTGCATCACTTTATACAACAAAGTTCTGATCTCCTGAAACCTACATAACAACAGTTTTGCATTTCTCCTCCGTCAGTCTGTTTTGTGACCCTTTGGCTGTAGAAACTCTGAAATCCCATAAAAATGAATAAATGTGCATCAATGAGGAATAATAAGCATTCTTCATTTCTGAAAGGCGAACCTTTATTGTATACACATCTTTGATCTATCAGTAACATCCAGGAAGGTATAATCCTCTAATCTCTCCCAATCCTCGCTTTTACCGGAGCCAAATATTTTCTATGATCTTCCCTTCTTACTCGGTTGTATTTCAGTGCTCTGGGATATTTTCTCTCAGCGGTTTTAACAATTTAGTTCATGTTGTTTCTGCTGTGATTTTGATGCATCTGTGGCTTTGACATATGAAAGCTGTTGGGTCTTTTCCCAAATGTATACACACTTGACAAACACCTCAGGGTACGCTGAAATCTTCAACGCTGTTTGCAGTTCAGAAAATGATTTCAATACGGCTCCCGCGTCAGTTTTAATCCCCGCCATTGTTATCTTGACATGTTTCGTTGCGCATGTGTTTTGTCTGCACTCATAAATGGTCCGTCACGCTCTGCTAAAATGATCTGCTATTATCTTTAAAATAACTTTTAAAGGGCTTGGCTCGGTTTCTGCCACTCACACAGTTAATAGCTGTCCTTGCAGATGCCACTGTGTTTCACCCTTTGTTCACTTCTCCGAGCCTATGCTTTAACTTGTTAAGAATACAGACGTATTTTTCAAGGAATCGTAGACGGATTTATAAATGGTGGATGCTGCTTTTTGCGTTCACCAGTCTGTCTGTCTGTCTGAGCTTTTAAGATTCCCTTTACTCTTCATATTTTGTTTCCATGCTCTTCTCACCTTCATTAACTTGCCTTAAAGTAAAGTATCCCCCCACAGCCCCCTGATGGGGACCGGTGTCCGTGCAGCCTCCTTTTATTGCTGAGCACTTGGGATTGGTACCAAAGTGAAGCCGGGCGCTTAGCGTCAAACTAGCAACTTGATCGCTGATGACACAGAGACACCACGTGATACCAACGTCATAATAATATTGGATCTCAAGCCTTGTTAGAAGTGTGAACCAAATTACAGCTATCTTTGCAGAGATAAACAAAACATACATTTTGGATGCGTCAACATTTTTTTAAGATGATTATTTCATAATCAAAATGATTTATTTTAGGAAAAGCCATACTTTTATTCACCACCTTCTAAAAGCTCTGTGGATATGGATGATTTATCTTTTAATTATTCATCTACATAAAAACTTTATCAATTACACCTTTAACTGATGGTATTTGTTGTAAGGATTTCAATTACTTTATCTTGTTTATATCTGAAGTTCTGGATCTTAATTATTTAATCATGTTTTTAAAAGCACTTTGCAACTTTGTTTTTTAAAACAAAAACACTTCTTTAGGTTAAGGCAACAAAACTATAAGTTCCTTAAGTTTAAGCAACAAAAACTACAGCTTCTTTAGGTTTAGGCAACAAAAACAGTTAGGTTAAGGCAAGGAAACTACAACTTATTTAGGTTTAGACCACAAAACTACAACTTTTTTTTTAGGCAACAAAACTGCTTAGTTAAGTTTACGGCAAAACAATAATACTTTTATAATAAGTATGTTTCAAAAAGTGAGAGCAAAACTCAACAACCTCCACTTGTTTATATATTAAGTTCTGGATCTTAATTACTTTTATCGTGTTTTTATTGTAAAGCACTTTGCAACTTTGGTTTTGAAAGGAGCTAAATAAATGTTATATGTGATATAATATATTTTTTTCCATGAATTTGCTCAAGGTGTTATCGCTTTCTTTAGTCACGAAAGGAAGAATAAACCAGGTGTGAATCTGCAACAGCAGAGAGAGCACGACTACACTGTGGGAGAGTTAATGAGAAATGTCTCCACCTAAGGAGGAGGACAAAGAAAAGCATAATTGATGTGTGTAGGTGGATGTTTGAAGCCAAGAAAGACTGACATACAGGCACTTTTTCATCATGAGGAGATCAAGTAGAGAAGTTAGCACACATTATATAAGAGTCATGCAGATACCACAGCAGAGCTTTGCTATTATTTATGCTGGCAGGAATGAGGAGTGTTTTTGTGTTCGGGTAGACCAATTATCTCTGTGGTTCGAACCACAATGCAACAGTATTGTATATTTAGTTTCACACTGGCCGAGTAGTTTACAAGACACGCGGACTCACAAGCCGCAAGTTTATTGCTTCTTATAAACTGTTGTCCTTCCAAGTTCTGTTGTAGGTACAGCAAGCATTACAAACATGGTCACTCTTCTTCTCTGGTGTGCTTAAAAAGAAAATATCACTATTTTGTGAGGGAAATGTCTGACGATGACTGATATATTTGACTTCAGGACATTTCTGGTTATGCTGAAAATCAAAAAAATGTACTGTATCAATTTAGATATTTTCCAAAGTAAAAGTCCTTAGAAGTGTATGATTTAACTTTTCCCCATGGTCTAGCGTTAAAAAAAGCTAACAAAAATCCCAATAAATCCCAATACTTGTAGAATCGCAATAATTAAAAATCGTAAATACATATCGAATCGGCACCCAAGTATCATGATAATAAATTAATCTGGAGATATGTGTATCACCCCCAGACCTAGTGTTTATGACACTAAAGGCATCATTACAACCCCACCCAATTAATGTAATTTTTTTGTTTCTCCATTTTTTGGTATTTATTTGTTTTTGTTTTCTGTTGTTGTTGTTGTAATTATTATTATTTATTCTACTAATTTACTGACCGTAATGTTCATCTCTTTACTATTAATCAGGCTCAGCCTGTAATTATAATTAATGTGAGGAAATAATAAAATATCATTAAAAGAAAAAAAATCAACAACACTGAATTTGTCCGAACACCCACAAACCAATCAGAATGATAATGGTATAATTTGTCCTGCCCTGACAGATGCAACTAACTAACTAACTAACAAGCCAACAGGAGACTCAGGAAGATGATAATCTATTCCAGTGTAAAAAGCCCACACAGTCCTGAGAAGAGGTCTAATCAACCACATTAAAACACCTGTGTGGGTGTTTAGAGGCTTTAACACTCCAGAGTTTAAATTAACTGCTCCAAACGAGCTGGATGGAGAGACATGTTCTTAACTTAATGAGATAATTAAAGTTACCAGAAGCGTTTTTTTTTTCCTTATTCTTGTCACTTTTATTTTGTTTTAATTGAGAATGAAACTCAGATTCACCTCATGCTCAATAAATGTCTTGTCTTTTATCAAAATGCAGAGGAGGAAGGTTATCTGGTTGGTTCATTGAAATGCAGTGTAGGGAAGCTAATTAACTGCTGTAACTGCCATTCGTCTTTCTATTTAAACTGACATAACACCGTTCAGAACAGGAGACTTCATTACGATGACAAAACAGTTGATTGGATTTGTAAAAACTCTTTTAGAAGTTCAAAATCTGTGACATCAGTACACACACACACACACACACGAGCAAAAACATGCAGAAGTGTGTTCATATCGATGCCTTATAGAGTTAATGAGCACATTAACATGCACGCTCATAATCCTTTTTCTATAGAGACTCCACAATCAAGTAAACACTGTTTAATGATTATCTTAATTAGAGCAATGTAATCATGTAATGATAATTGCATAATAATAATAATATCATAAACAGTCATCACGGTTAGCATAACGTGATTAACACACATTGTTTTCTGCTCCATTTCCTTGTCAGGGTCACGGTAAATACGTCACTGATCGTTACCAGAAAAGAAAGAAAAAACGTATTCTTATTGTCAGCTTCTTAATACTTTTAGACCTTTACACGATCACTTAACGCCCCCCTTCAGTGTATTTTTATGATATTTCATATTAATTTGAATCATTTCCTGACAATGTTGATTAGCCACAGTGTTTGCAAAAAAATAAATTGACCAATAACTTAAAGCTGTGGTGGGTAGAAATGGAGCAAATATGATTAGAAAACATTATTTTTATAAAACGTGTCACTATATCCTGACAGTAGCGCATGAGACAGGTAATCTGAAAAAAAAATCATGTGCCTCCGGTGTCCTCCGGTGTCCTCCGGTGCTCCTAACAGCATCTGCAATATTTCACAGACCGGAGGAAAACAACCAATCAGAGTTGATCTGGAGTCTGCCGTCCAGCTGCCGTCTATGAGAGCCGGCTGTCAATCACTCGCCGATCAAACGGTCAAACTAGGCAGCGCTGATGAAATATGAATCAATATTCTGTTACTGTAATGCCTATTCCTCTCCTCAAATGTTTTCAGAAACATCTTGTAGTGTACTGTTTAGCTGAAAACAGAGCCATGAGGGGGTGCAGAGTCTAGTTTTCTCTCAGAACACTTGAATTACAATATGCTGAAAGGTTATTATGGAATTTTTGCCCAATTATGCCAAGAATATACTGCCACTTTAACCAATGCACCAACGTGCTGCCCAATTTAAAACACGCAGACTCAGTTTTTTTAAAACTTCAATGATCTGAGCACTGACTATGTCAGTATTTGTCAATATTAATTTTGTGCAAATGTTTTGCAGCTAAATGAGATTCATACCTGCAGCCATTGTTAAACCAGAACTGTTTAATGTGAGCTTAAATGGGATCTTATGACTCCAGAAAGTTAGTTCCCAGCAGAAGTTAATGTGTAGGCGTCACTTGTCTTTTTGATACCTGCTCTCTTTGATAATGTTTTTTGTCGGTGCTTTCAGTGACAATTGCGAAGGTGTCACTTATTGTTGCTCTGTCTTAATTGAACACACAGCAAATATGATGTTGTACATCAGTTTGGATGATTGTTATTAACATGGCTGTTATGTGTGCACGGCCTTGTTAAAACCCACGTCTGTGATTCAGCTAATTAACAGGTAACACAAATTAAACACAATACAAACAAACTCTCCTGTTCCGCATGAAAAATCTGAATTGCAGATGTTTGGCTTTTACCCGACAGCAGAGACATAAAATGAAGTGGAGGTTACTCGAGGTCTGCAGCCTCTAACAGCCACAGGTCCGATCGCTCTGCAAAACTGCGACGTTGTCAGTTTTATTTTAGCTCAGCTCGCACAATAAAAGGCCAATTACCGTCATAGAAGCAAACTAACAAAGGAGGAATCCACATGAGAAACGACTGAACCCACGAGAGCTTTTTAAACAGCCTGCTTGCGAGGCTTCCACTAAGGGGGGGGACTTTAGTGTCTCTGCTCATTTTACTCGTCTGCATCCGTGTCCAGTCCAAATTATTAGTTAAAATGACAATAAATGACTTCATATAAGTGCTGTGAGTGTGCGGCGCCTTAATATTCAGCTGGAGTAGCTAAACTTTAGGCGTCTGGGTACATCGACTCCTACTTGTTATATGCATATATATTTATATATATATTAGGGCTGTCAGTCAATTAAAATATTTAATCGCATGAGTGTCCATAATTAATCGTGATGAATGCAAATAATTTTTTCATCTGTTTGAATGTGCCTTCAAGGGAGATTTGTTAATACTCTTATCAACATGGGAGTGGGCAAATATGCTACATATATGTAAATACATGTATATATTTATTATTGGAAATCAATTACCAATGCAAAACAATGGCAAATATTGTCCAATACTGTATATACAAAACGATTAGTTGCGTTAAAACAAATTTGCGTTAACGCGTTAAAGTGTCAGTCGGCAGTATATTTTTGGCATCATTGGGCAAAAATTCCATAACAACCTTTCAGCATATTGTAATTCAAGTGTTCTGATAGATAACTAGACTTCTGCTCCTCTTCATGGCTCTGTTTTCAGGCTTTAAAAAATCTAACCCGTGACGGGAGACTTTGACCAATCACAGGTCATCTCAGAGAGAGAGCGTTCCTATTGGCTGTGCTCCGGCTGGTGGGCGGTGCTTGGTATTTCCGCAACTTGATATCAACATGGCTGCCGGGTCACAAACTTTCTCATTGTACAGCTAAACCGTGCACTACAAGATGTTTCTGAAAACATTAGAGGAGAGAAATAGGCATTACAGTAACAGAATATTGATTCATATTTGATCAGTGCTGCCTAGTTTAACCGTTTGGTCGGAGTTCGCAAGTGATTGACAGCCGGCTCTCATAGACGGCAGCTGCACAGCGGACCTCAAATCAGCTTTTACTGCCTGTTTTCCTCTGGTATGTGGATGCCGTTAGGAGCACCGGAGGACACCCGAGGCACATGATTTTTTTCAGGTTACCTTTTTCATGCACTACTGTCACGATATAGCAACCCTTTTATAAAAATAACTTTATTTAATCATATTTGCTCCAATCTCGCCTACTTCAGCTTTAACAAGCCATATTATTTGTCTGATATGTGCATGAAAATATTTTCACGGCCGAGAGGTAAAGTTCAGTGACTTAATAATATATGCACACAGAGATGTAGACAGGAATGTAGTATGTGTATAGAAGTAAAGTGCATAAAGGATGGGGTGAGTGACAGTTATGTGTTCAGTCACAAGTTTCAGCCTGACGTTACTATTCTCGGTTCTGTTGATCTAACAGTCAGGTTGGACACTTGAAGAATGTCACATTTTCTGTATTGTTGGTTGAAAGATAGTCTTGGGTTGGAGCACCGTTCTCACCGGGGCTGCAGCCCCCCTGTCCTGAGGGAGCCTGGGTAATTTCAAACATGTCAAAAGGGCCATTAGGAGTTCCTTGTTAATCCCGCCCCGTTGCCAGGCCTTCTCGAGGAGGGATTTGATTGTCTTCAATGTACCAGTCTTGGTCTGTTATCTGGTCTCACCACTAATTTACAGACGTAATAAAAGGGGTCGGAGTCAGGTTCGTAGGGGACCAGAAGACATTACCTTTAAGCTGCCCCCGTGTTCGGCTCAGAAATACCCTTGCTCCGCATATACTCCATTTGCGCGTATCTCCCTCTGAACCTGACGGTGTGTGTTCGAGCTGCAGCGATGGAGACGCCGCCGACTGAATGAAGAGAGGTCCAGCAAGGTCGAGAGAAACAAATTATTCGATTTCACGAACGGTTTCTTTCAGTGAACCCACTCACTCACCGCTGTGGAATAAGAGAGTGTATTGCCGTGTGGCTGAGCCTTCAGGGTGAACTGTCTAATTCACTGTGAGGATTTTACATGTTTGTGTCTCTCAATCTGGTCTCCCCCTCTATATATCTGATCACAAAGAGGGATGTAGGCGTTCAGCGTCTTTCATAAGGATGTGCTAACAGGTTGTGGGCTGTTACAGGGATCAAAACGGTGGATTTTCTTTCATGGGATTGGACCACCTTGACACAGTCTTCTTGGCTCCCTTCTTCCCGATATGACACCGTTTCCACTTTGTAACATGCTCTCATGTGTCCTCATGTGTCCTTTTTTGTATGACCATGAATTTTCAAGTAAAAGCCCTCTTCTATATTCATGGACTACAGTACACTACTGACATTGTAAATTCATCATAATCTGTTATTGCCACAGAATTATCTACATCAGCACAACATTGTCACGCCATATTTCACCGCCCTGTTGCTCCAAATTGATTTTTTTTTTTCTTTATAATTCACTCAAAACAGATTTGATTTTTTCATGCTGTTAAGCTGCTGTTGATCAACACTTCCTGTGGATGTTTCACAGTAGATTGCCTCGAGGGAACGGAGGAGATTACGTTCCCTAAACTGCTGTAAGTATTTTAATGTGAAACAGATGGAGGAAGTGTTTGAGTTTGCAGCAACAGCAAACAGCAGCAACAGCAAATTAACGCAGTTAAAGAGGAGCAGGTCAGTAAACCGTCTTATCCAAGTTAACATAATAACCAGTGTCCGGTTTTGTGCAGCGCTCATGTCGACATCCGGGAGAAACCAAGAAACGGAATTTCTCTAAAACACAAAGGGGACATATCGAAGGCTATTGTAACCCTCGTTTTCTGAGCACAGGTGGAGCCCTCTACTGGACTCTCCCATACCAAAAGGAGGTTTATTCAAGTGTGCTAGTAGTATACTTCTTTTCAACTTCAAATAAAAGCGTTTACTTTCAGTTTATGTACTTATCAGAGATATACTTAACAAAAGTATACTTATATCATACTGACAAGTATACAACAAAGTTTAAGTATACTTGACTTATACTTGTACTTTGATCAGGATACACTTAAAAAAAGTACAAGTTTTTGCCCCAAACTGCATGTGGTTATAAAGTGGGCATGTCTGTGAAGGGGAGACTCGTGGGTAACCATAGAACCCATTTTCATTCCTATATATTGAGGTCAGAGGTCAAAGGACGCCTTTGAAAACAGACCATGCCAAGCCCTATTTGAAGGCAAGAGCAATAAAGATTGGTAAAGTTGATAAGAGCTGTGTGATAACTCTAGTGGACTAATACTGAATCTCACGCTGGCCGACGCCTCTAATAATACAGCAGGTAAAGTTGGTGGAATTGGAAATAAAGGCGTGGAACTTCAGCTGAACTAGATAAAGGGGCCCTGGTCACTTTTTGAGAACATACCAACTTGGCAGGTGTCGCCGTGCAGCCGGGACCTCCGGAGGCTTTCTCCTCTCCGCAGTGAAGGCGATGACTTAGTGATGACGGATTTTATCAGCACTGCTGATGTTTCCTCGCCCCTGAGGACATTTTCCCACGAATGTGAACACCCTCCATGTAACCCCGGCTGACCCGCTGAGGTGCGATCACCTACAGGGGGGACCAGTCTGGCAGGTCGGATTTTTTTTTTTTTTATGGCAATGTGCACTGTGTGCCTTTCCATCTTGCAGTAAGATGAGTTTTTCTTATCGAGATATCTACTTTATATGTTATATTTAAGTACCAGGTGGAACTGGATGTTCAGTTCCCCGGCCTCCCGCTTTTCCCTCCATTTCATTTGTTTTCTTTAACAATAGATGCACCTGCAGTTTGCGTTCGGTCTGAAAATAACACTGCACTAAAAAAGCTGCATGAGTGTGGGTATGTTGCTGGAGTTACCAGTGAAAGAAGAAAACCCATCCCAGGTTGTCCAGTTTGAGAAATAGATTCTTAAATTTTTCGGTCACTAAAACAACAGTTTAAAATACTGTGAGAAAGGATTTTACAACTCTGGAAAATTATCATACTACTGTTAGAGACTGCAGTCATTTTACGGTCTCTTATGAAAATCACAAAGTGTTGTTTCGATCCAATACTAAGTAATACCAGGGCCAGAACCACCAACATTGATGCTGACTAAAAGTGACAAATTAACTTTCATGTAAGGGAGAACAATTTAATGCAAGATGGATGCATTTTTGTGATCCTTTCGACACCAATATCAACACTCTAATTAATTAATTATGTTTCCATTAGAGCTGTCAAAGTTCACGTGGCAATAACGCGTGAACGCAAATTCATTTTAACGCCACTAATTACTTCAATGCATTAACGCAACTTGCGATTTTTAGGTTGTAGGTTGGTTTAAAAGCTAGAGTGAAGATACTGGCATCATATGAAACTAGAAAACCTGATAAATCCATCGGTACCAATCATGTCATACTTGCTTGTCGTGAAGGAGGCTAAATAACGCTCCAAATCTACGCTAAATTTAGGCGAGGAAAAACTTTCATGGCCATTTTCAAAGGGGTCTGTCGACCTCTGACCTCCAGATATGTGAATGTAAATGGGTTCTATGGGTATCCACGAGTCTCCCCTTTACATACATGCCCACTTTATGATAATCACATGCAGTTTTGGGGCAAGTCATAGTCAAGTCAGCACACTGACACACTGACAGCTGTTGTTGCCTGTTGGGCTGCAGTTTGCCATGTTATGATTTGAGCATATTGTTTATGCTAAATGCAGTACCTGTGAGGGTTTCTGGACAATATGTGTCATTGTTTTGTGTTGTTAATTGATTTCCAATAATACAAATATACATACATTTGCATAAAGCAGCATATTTGCCCACTCCCATGTTGATGAGAGTATTGAATACTTGACAAATCTCCCTTTAAGGTTAATTTTGAAGAGATCTGAAAAATGTTTTGCAATTAATCGCATTTAAGTATTTTAATGGATTGACAGCCCTAGTCTCCATACAACGAAACTGCATGGTCAACTACACGTGGGTAATGTATTTTCTCCGGGATTGTTTGTTTTTGATGTATCACAAATACGTTTCTAATTAAAACTCCGCTAAATGCTGCTAAATGCTGCTAAATAATTGTCATTCTTCCCTAATTTGAGTTTCCTCTGTTGCAGCATTTGTGACCGTGATGAATCTATTGGTTGTGATTAACTGACTCACTTTATGTCACAGCCCAGTAAGTCTAAATGAGGCCTTTCCTTCTGGATTCCTGTCTCTTCCTGTCCTCCTCATTTAGTCCCTCTCTCCCTGCTCTCACTGCTAAACCCCCCCTTGACTCTCGAGCCTTTTGAAGGAAGGTATTTTTTTTTTTTTTAAACGTCGGGTGGATAAGCTGTCAGAAACGTTGAGTAATGAAAAGGTGTGAACTGCCGACTCGCCCTCCCTCCTCATCAAGCTGCAATGGCAGCAATTTGTTTTTGGCACACAGGCGGGCGGCTC